>CAKAKR010062916.1:17083-110641 GCA_916700685.1 Adelosebastes latens
AAAAAAAAAAAGAATAATTACAGAGTGGGGGAGGTGGGTAATATTCAGAGAAGAAAACTCTAAATTTCCAAGATTAAAGTCGTAAATTTACAAAAAAAAAGGATATTCTCTGAGATTAAAGTGGCAAATTTATGAGGAAAAAAACTCACAAAATTGCAAGAATATAAAGTCATAAATTTACGAGAAAAAAACTCGGAAAAATAGTAGAGTGCAAAACCGTGTTAACACCAACCACCGTCTGAATTTCGTTGCTCATTAAGTATTTGTTATTATGGTAAGGTTGGCCTCTGAGCGAGGCGAAGGTCCCGAAAGATACATATACACATTTTCTTTCATGTTCTTTCTGTGTTATTTTATGAACATCAGTAAATGCTAATATTGTAAAAGTTACAGGAAAGCAAAGACGAACAATTGAGAAGACGTTACTCCGTACACACTGCGTTGCCGTAGTTGCACACTGGCGCTTTTAAATGTCACTGTGCCAGTGTGAAGGGAAAAACAACACAGAAAAGGCACATAACATAACTGCTTGAGTTGAACAACAGATTATGGTGAAGCATGTCTTTAGAGTTTGCTGGGGAGAGGGACGTCTGGAATACACTGCTGAGCCTGCTGCATGGCCCCGCGACCGGCCCCGGATAAACACATGAGAATGGATGGATGGAGAGTGGCTCAGGTTACTGCAGTGTTTAACAGTGGCATATGTGTGATGAAGTTTAGCCAGCCTTGCAAAGTGAAGCGATATGGTTCCTTAACAAAAAACACTATTTTTCATTACCACGGCTTTGCACTCATTCAGAGTTGTTTTCTTGTAAATTTACGACTTTATAATCCCGCAAATTTGTGAGTTTTTTTCTCGGGATATTACCCCCCTCCCCCCAATTATTATTATTATCATAGATCGATGTGAAATAGAAGCAAAATTAAAAACGCTACTGATGACATGGACAAAACCAGAGACAAAGAGATGTAATTTGATATTTTAGCACAGCCTCAACAGACGTCAATGCAGCCACAAATGTGCTTTGGGCGAGAGGTGTGGCTGCAATCGTAAAAATGTCACATTAATGATTTAGATAGCTGCCTATGAATGAGAAGAATGCCTATGTAAATACAATTCAAGTTCATGTCTGTCACAAAATAATTTCTGCTAGACTGCACTGAAAATCATAAATTGATTTGATACCAAGGATGTTTTTTCCCCACATTAATGATGTGGCTAATCTACGACGGCGTATTAGGGCCATTGTAGGTAAAAAAACAACAACATTATGGAGCCGGGGGAGGGGGGTAATACATATTATAAAAAACTCACAAATTTATGAGAAAAAATGAAATATTCTTGAGATTATAGAGTCATACATTTGTGAGAAAAAACTCTGAGAATTTCTCTGAGATTAACATCACAAATTTACGAGAAGAAAAACATTTCGGAAAGTCTTTTCTGTCGAGGAACCACATGACAGAAAAAACGTATATATATATCTTTCAGGATCTTTGCAGAGAATTTCTGATTTTTTTCTCACAAATCTATGACTCATAAACTCATATGATTAATCTTAGCGTATATTCAAGTTTTTTTCTCATTCATTTTTTTAGTTTCTTCTTGTAAATTTACCACTTTAATCTCAGAGAATATTTGATTCTTTTCTCTTAAATTTACAACATTAATTTTGGAAATTCAGATTTTTTTCTCGTAATATTAACCTCCTCCCCTGGCTCTGTAATAACTTTTGTTTTAGCTGCAATAGCCCTAATATGCTGTTGTACTAATCCAACATTTTTATAACCAACAACTATTGAACATCTATTGGTTGAATTGGCTTGAAATTTGGTACAAACATTCATGTTCCAAACGGGATGAATGCTGATGACTTTGGTGATCCACTGACTTCATTTAGCGCAACCAACTGAAAACTCAAAGTTTCCACTTATTGCAACACATTTGTTCATTACAGGATACCTCTAAAACTACTGAGCAAGTTCCCATCAGCCTCAGTTGTACTTTGATATAAATGCTAACACCGTACAGTAGCATTCTTACATGACAGCGTTACCACATTAACATGCTAACCATTAATCCATCCATTGATGCTATAATGAGCTTAAATCCTGGTAAAACAAACAAGTGAAGAGTATAATTACTTTGCATTTCTTTGCAAATACAGGCAGCACTAGACCTGAGCTACAGTACCTCTAGTTGGCACTCAACAACTGAAAGCAAATGACATTTAATAACATACTTACGACATCTACTGATGAATATGACTGCAAACCACACCACGGGGATTTTGCACTCCAACTTTACCAGATAAGTACTGTATAATGGCATCAGCTTGAACAATAGCGTCCTTGTGTGTTTAGCAAACAGCTGACATTTGCTGTAGTTGCAGCACACCATGACCAATTATAACACAAGGGAAAATGCAAACCAAAGAAAAGACTTGCTGTAATTCATGACACGGTACAGATGTTTAAGCTTGAATTTGTTAAAAATGTTATGCAAAGAAATATTTAAAAATGCAGGACATCACGTTGTAATTGATTCAGATCAACTACTTTCACCTCAAAGGGATAATTTACAAAACATTAAACCCTTTGTTACTGTTCTCCTACGTTGTGTTTATTCACAAGTGGATCTGCTCTCTGTTGCAAACAATATGGAAGCAGCAGCACCACTGTGTTAAACATTTTTTTATAGATAACAGCCACTGCTGTTTTTCTATGTGACTGTATCTGTCATGCAGGTTAACTGTCCATAACATAGTGTTGTGGGGCTCACTGAAAGGAGAGAAAAGGAGCCATCAGCAGGGTTCTGGCCTACAGATCTGCTTGTAAAGTGGGTCAACTATGCTCCTGGAGAGCTTAACAAGCTGCTGGAGGAATAAGGCAGCACACTTGATAATTAGCGAGAGGAGGAAGGCATGTTTGAGGGGGGGGGAGGGGGCCCCGCAGGAAGAGGTGGAGTACAGATGAGAGAATGTGTGGGTGTGAGGCGACCAGAGGTATTTTAAAAACAGACAATTGCAGTTTTGCTCTCTCTACTATATTTTTTCCACTTGCACATATTGTTTCAAAGCTATTTTTGGGATTCTATTTGTGTGTTAATATTGTATTTTATACCTCCCTGTTAGACTGTATTAATTTTTTCCCTTGCACAAACCTGTTCCTTCAGGCATCAATAAAATGTAATGTCCTTCTTCTGTGACGGTTCAGTTCTTGGCGTCAGTGTCATCTATGCAGGCACCCGATTCGACTGTTATCAGGCCATTATATAGACGTTATCGGTCGCCATAAGCACCATAGATGTGGGTCATTAGGGGCCTACTACGCCTACTACGTCGTAAAAGTTAAAGTGAAACTTAAAACAACACGTTCTAACATGTAAAGCTGAATGAAACGTTTTGAACACAAACAAAAAAGCTTCTTTAGGTTTAGGCAACAAAACTACAACTTCTTTAGGTTTAGGCAAAAAAAAATACACTTAGTTAAGTTAAGGGAAAAACATTGTGTTTTGGAAACATGGTCTCACCCCTTATGGAGTTTCACACTGTCTATACTACAGCACCTGACTTCCGCTTATGCTCCTGTCATATGGTCGCTAGAGGTCACTGTTGTGTACTTTTATACCTTATTTCGGTGATCTACCATGTGAATAGATGATAAAACCCTACTATTGGGTGTAGTTGGCCCCTACTGACCCACATCTATGGGTCTATTTAATAGCCTGACAACAGTCTAATTGGCTGATCCAGAATCGTAAAACATACATTTCCAACATTTCTCTGTGGATTTACTTGCACTGTGTGGCGAATGTGGTATTGTTTCACATTTGTTTTGAAATAATTAGGCCATGAGATCAAGGTGGAAGATTTCACAGAAGCAAAGTGATTCCAGCTGACTTTGACCTTTTCAGACAGCACAGCTGTTTGATGTGAGTGCAGTCTGAGCAGTCGAGGAGGAAAATGGTTTGAGAGGCAATCTTCTTCATGTTTGCTATGGTAATTCTTCCTTTATTCTCTAAACTGAGGTCTATTCCTTCATCTAAATTGGCTGGTTTCCCCCTCATTCTTTGGCTCACAGTCAACAGTAGAGGACATACTTTTGGTTTAAAAGACCAGATCCAAGATTTTCATTAAGATGAATGATTACAATTAGAGGTTTGGCTCGATGCTTGCGGCAAAATTCAACCACGATAAAGAGAAAACAAACACTAATATTAAGACTGTTGTCATGGGAGTTTTAGTGATAACCTGTCCAACCCCACAGCAAAAACATTTGTGCAAATACAATGCTTTCTCTTACTCATTTAGAAAGAAAAGGGATTAATAAAAGTCTAGTTTAAAAACATGAACGGATTTCTTTTTCTGTTGATAAATCTCATGGTGTTGGGGTCTATCTGTTCCCAGCCATCAGTAATCTGGCTATTTCCACAGCTGAGGGAGAAAGATGCAGTCCTAACACCACTGTAAGCAGGGGGGCTCAGCTGGAGTTGATATGTGTGTATGTGTGTGTGTGTATATATATATATATATATATATATATATATATTTATGTGTCCTTTCCTCAAAGCTCAGGTGCTCTCAGGCGAAGTGTGAAGAGGGTTATGTGAGGCAGAGAGAGAGAGAGAAAGAGTGAGATAAAGACTTAAGAGCTCATACAGTGAATAGCTGCAGAGTGCAGAGCTGGAAGAAGTCACTGTTACTTCCTTCTATAAGCTTAAGAGACCACACTGCCTCTGTTTCTGCTGAGAGTCAATCCAAGCGTCACACACTCCGTCTTTACGGTTTCCCGAGGGACTTATTTGCCTCCGCTATCCTCAAGCAATATATAGATTATTGGTTTGCTTCTGCGATACTGCGCCACAGATTTGAACCAACCCTCCAGCACACGTGTAACGGAGCTGCAACGACTGGTTGTTGAATCGAACAGCTGATCGACGGGAAATGTGTTGGCAATTATTTTGATAAATGGTTAATCGTTTAGGTCAAATGCCAAAAAACATAACAAGTCCAGGTTATTTAATTTCAGACATTACTGCAAATTGAATACATTTGTGTTTTAGACTGTTGGTTGGATGAAGGACAAAGACATTTGGTGAAGTCACCTTTGGCTCTAGGATATTGTGATGGGCATTTTTTCAATGTTTTCCAATGTTTTATATACCAAACAATTAATCAAGAAATTAGTGTGCAGATTAATCAACATAAATAATTGTCAGTTGCAGCCCTAGTATGTAGCATCAATTAGAGACGGACAGTTAACCCATTTGTTCCCGCAACGGAAATTTTTTACTTTCCTTTGGTGGAAGTGTTGTCTGGGATTGCCTATAAGCACAAATGTGAAGAAATTTTCCAAATCGGTCAAACTGTTTGGTTCAAAAGTGTGTTTCTTATCATACTATATCTAGTCTTTGGGCACATGGGACTACTGGTTTTGCAATAGACATGATATTTTAGGGAAAAACAGTAGTCCCATGTGCCCAAAGACTAGATATAGTATGAGAAGAAAATGGCTATATCTCAGAAACTACAAGGAGCACAATCAAGTATTTGGTATCTATGAACTCATAACAAGTTGAATATCAAAGATATGCACACATATGCAGTGTAAAAGAACTATTACATATAGAAAACATTTAATGAACACAATGTTCTATTTTTCTCATTTTTCAAAAAATTCTGACTTTGACTATTAATAAAAGTGTGATTTTTCATGTGATCTAAAAGTGTAAAAGTTGTACTGTCAGATACTTGCCCAAAGTATGTCTGTACCATATTTCAAGAATTTTGACGAATCAGAACGAATGTTGTGGTATTTTTCCTTATCTTACTAAATAGAGCCTTTGGGCACAAATGTGTTAATACAAGTTGAAGCAGCACATATATCTTTGTTTAATCTTATTTATGTGTTCGAGGTCTTTCATCATATTGGAAACATCGATCTAAAGACTGGAATAAACTGCATTCTATCTTTTAATTTTCTCATTTCTGCGTCTGTTTGCCGAGGCTCCAGTACCCCCATGGGGAGCAGGCAATCTCATGTGAAAAGCCTTTTCAAGTGGCGTGCTACTCAAGCACACACATTTCACAATTAAATTTGTGCTGAAAGGAAAAGAAAGGTCTAATATTAAGTGGTCAGTGGCTGCCAGCAAGAGCTCGATGAACACAGTCTTTATTATGCTTGAATTACCACTTCTGGTGTTTCTCTCTTGTTGCTAGAGAAATTGGGAATATGTTTGACAGCTGGCTAACTCTGTAAGCCTGCTTAATGAACCTGACCTGAAGGTCAGACAGATTTTCTGAGTCTGATCAGCTGTTTTTGGACCAGATATGGTTCAAATCACGCCAAGCCAAACTGCCTTTGACCTTTGCACCAGTTGTCTAATGTGCTTTTGGCAGTGTTATGGATATAATTGCGTTGTCATGGAAAACACTACAGGCAGAGAAAATATGAATAACACATCATGAAATGAATTAAATCTTTTTTTAACCTGCTTTAAATAAAATGCTGAATACAAAATAAATCACCATAATGTGATTATGTGTAATAAATGTGTACTAAGTTAACGTGAAAATGCAAATTTGTTTTAATGCCACTAATTTCTTTAACGCATTAATGCAACTTGCAATTTTTAGGTTGTAGCTGGCTCAGTTTTAAAGCTACAGTGAAGATACTGGCATCATATGAAACTAAAAAAACGAAAGAATCCATTGGTACCAACCATGTCATACTAGCTTGTTGCAAGTGAGGTTAAATAACGCTCCAAACTTGTGCTAAATTTGGGCGAGGAAAAACTGTCAGCCATTTTCAAAGGGGTGAAAATGTGTTCTATGGGTACCCACGAGTCTCCCCTTTACAGACATGCCCACTTTATGATAAACACAGTCAGTTTTGGGGCAATTCATAGTCAAGTCAGCACACTGACACACTGACAGCTGTTGTTGTCTGTTGGGCTGCAGTTTGCCATGTTATGATTTGAGCATATATATATTTTTTATGCCAAATGCAGTACCTGTGAGGGTTTCTGGACAATATTTGTCATTGTTTTGTGCTGTTAATTGATTTCAAATAATAAATATATACATAAATGCACGCATATTTGTCCACTCCCATGTTGATAAGAGTATTAAATACTTGACAAAGCTCCCTTTAAGGTACATTTTAAACATGTAAAAAATGTGCAATTAATTTGTGATTAATCGTGATTAAATATCTTAATCGATTGACAGCCCTAATTTTTGTACATATTCTAAACCAGTCTTGAAAAATTAAAATGATATCCTAAAACAAGACTAAAAGCAATAGACATTAATAAATAATGATGAACTGACTGATTTCTGCATTTAATAGATTGTTGTTATAGGCCAAATAATCATTTGGCCTATAAGGCATCAGGAAACTGTGAAAATGCCCAATACAATATCCTAGAGCCCAATGCAACATCATCTAATGTCTTGTTTTGTCCAACCAACAGCCCAAAACCCCCCAAAATATTTGACTAACTATAAGGTGAGACCAAGAAAAGTATTTAATTCTCGCATACGAGCCTCTGGAACCATCTCTCGATCAACTAATCAATTAATTAACAAATTGTTGCAGCTCTACTTCCAGTTAGTTAAGGAGACACATTGCATATAGTAATGTAGCATTTTTTGTCTTGTAATTCTACAAGGTGAACCATGTGAAAAAGGCTGCAAAAAAAAAGTTAGATATAAAAAATCAACAAATACTAAATTAAGGGCAAATACACCACAACTGACTGAGAAATAGTAAAATAATTTCCTCAGTAAATAAATGAATTCCCAGCACTGACCTGTTGCAATCCAATTCAAAACACTTATTAAAATTCATGGATGTGAAACAAGTTGAGTTCATAAGACAGAAAGTGATTTCCTTTGGAGGCTCCTCTCGTCCCTTTACAATTTGCTGCCATCTACAATTCTTAGAGCTGTTTTTCATCCCTCGTAATATTCTTGAGCATCATCCAAGAAGAATTATGTCTTGGACCATGAAAAAGAAATATCCTCTGCACACAGTGTTGCGCATTCTTTGTCGTTTATCTAACAACCACACACAGTAAAGCGTACTCTCGTAATCTACATTTCACATCTGACAGGTTTGTGTGTTGTTTACTCAGACAGTGCATATGGCACACAAGGGTAACCTAAGCACTTACAGCTTGCAGCCTTTGTGAACACACCATCCCTGGCGCACAATGGGGACAGCCACAGGCACCATCTCTTCTGAAAGACTCTACTTCGTATTTAATTTTATTTTTAAATATGTTATATTTAAAACCCTCCAACACTAAAATATCCACTGCTGCTGTTGTAATTCTTACAGTCTTTAATGCACTAACTTTAAAAAAAAATATATGTACATATCATTTGTCACTGTCAATATAAATCCTAAACAATGTACAGTACATGCAGTATATAGACATGTATACATGTACATACTGTACATAATCATCCAGCCCATGTATAGCCATTCAGTATTTCTTTCTTTCACTATTTGTATTGTTAACACTTAAAGAACACTTGACTTGCACATAAACATTTTATTTTATTCTTATGTATTTATGCACTGAAAACATATAATTTCATACCATTATTTCCACATGTCTATTAAACACTATGTGTGTCTGACAGTTGAAGATAAACTAAAAGAGACCCTGATTCACTCCATAGAAGAGAAGGACATGCTGTGGACACACCACAGGAAACCTGGAGTCTTCAGTGGTGTACATTGGAGCAAAACTGATGGAGATCGAGCTGAGCGAGTCCAAAAAAGGCTTAAAGGCAAGTATAACCATATGCCAGTTTTATCTTGTTATTTTTCAACAATAGGATAAGCATAATCCCTCTCATACACACAATTCATGTACATACACACACAATCCACTGTCTACCGCTAAAACAAACATATACACACCCCCCCCCTTGATGTTCTCATTCATCCAACTCAAACAACCCATTCACTCCATCCACTTCACTCCATCTTTCCCTTTAAGCCCCGGACTACAAACAAAGGAAAAATAACAAAGTGGGATGAGACAAACTGTTTGGTCAGATCAACAGAAAGAAGAAGACTTTTCAGTCTGCCAAGAGGGAGCCCCGACAGGGTGTAGGACTGCTTCTCCACTAATTGATAAAAATGTAATTGTTGAAAATCAAAATAGACATTAGAAAGTAACACAAGACAAACTAGACATTGCCCTGAATAAATTAAAAAATAACAAAACACCAGGGATGGTCTACCAGCTCAGAGCAATAAGGTCTTCAGAGATGATCTGATACCGGTTCTCCTCAATTAATTGGACACTTGAGAAAACGTCTCTTCCACTTTAATGGAGGGAAGTGATAATTACCGTTTTAACAAAAAAAGGGCAAAAATTGCATATGTATCTCATATAGAATAAATTATGTCCCAAACCAGGAAAAATGGTATGCATCTATTATGTCTAAAGACTTGATTCCTTCATTTTAGATTACTTACATTGAGATCTAATTCATAATGATCATTGTATTGGAGTGCCAAATATCATTTCATATGTTGTCTTCATATTTAGGAATAATAACGGAAATGCTCTATTTACCAGTCTTGACACTAAGAAAGCTTTTTTCTATATTGTGAATATCTAACTTTGACTTTTGGCAAAATAGGAGAAAATGCTGGGAATTATAATCAGTGACACACATCAAAAGCTTGCACAGTATGCTGATGATGTAATATTATATGTTTGCTACCAAATATTTGCAATGTCTGTAAGGTAGCTCTCAAAACCTCTCATTTCTCTTACTTTACTGCACATACCTAATGTGAATTGTATGGATCACAGTTTTAAAGCTACTTTGTACATCATATTTATTCTGATTATAGCATCTATTAAAGTATTTTGACACCATGTTTGCAGGAAAAGAGAGACTTGGGTATAAAAATGGGTATCCTGTTGGGTGTGGATACCCAGATCATGTTAACATTCTACAATGCTGTGCTGGAAAGCATCATTAGATATGGTATGGCATCATGGTATGGCACCCTCACAGTCCAGTTAAAATCGAGAATCAACAACATGGTGAAAGCAGCAATGAAAGTGATAAAACAGAAAAACTTTCCGTCCATTCACACTATCTGTGAGAGTACTGTTGTCAGACATGCACACAGAATTCTGAAGGACACATCACACATTCTGCACTCTGTTACAGAGTTAGCAGATGTAAAAGCAACTGCTTCAAACTTTCTTTCCTCCCGACGTCTACAACACTACTCAACAAGAAAACAGGTGAATCCTTGGTTGTGTAGTTAACAGGAAGGAAGCACTGTGAAATTTTGCATTATGTCTCAAGGCTTTTACGGTTCTCTCATTTTGCCTATGTATTTATATGTATGTTTCTCGGGGAATGTGCAATATTGGACATGATTTTCTACTGCGTCTTTGGTGTGCCTCTGTAATGTCTTGTTTTTAATGCCTATGTATTTACAGTATATATAGTTTTCTCAGGGAATGTGCAATATTTGACATGTGTTTCTACTGTGTCTTGGTGTACTACTGGAATGTATTGTTGGCTATGTATTGTTTTAGGCTGATTGAAGCTGTGTGCAGCGCTATTGCCCGAGCAAAATTTTGCCTATAAAACAATAAAGTATAACTTATCTTATCTTATCTTATCTTACAATCCCCGTGAAATTATTTGACGGATTAATGAGGTCAACATAACCTAAAATATTTGGGAAATAAAGCATGGCACATTGGAGAAAAGTTTTATATATATATATATATATATATAGTCTAAGAGTTAGTCTGTTGCTTCAGTGATTCATTAAGTGTGCTTTTACTTTTTTCCCAGGGGTTTGGCTGTAATCAGATATTTGTAACCTGGTAGGGGGGCAATACAAGAGGGATTGAAAATGTTTACCAAATTGGCAACATTTTATTGGCAAATCACAATCCTAAGTAGGAACAATGGTTAAGAGAGTATAGTTAAGCCCATATGTATGCATGTGTTTACCTTTCAAAGAGATGAGGCTGGCATAAAACAAACTGTAAACAGAGTGGTTTGAAATCCTTCCCAGTAAAAAAAAAAAATACATCTGTAAAACAATAAATGAAATAGCCCTTGTACTCATCTGAGAGCTGGAATGTGCAGTATATTTCTATTGTCTGATTTTCTGTCTGGCCAGCGAGCACACACAGCCAGCTCTGTAGAGCGAGCCGCTTACATTTGCTCAATAATCCATTTACTTGCCTTTTCTATTGGCGTGACTGTAATTTTAATCACATGGGCAGTAGGGAGATAAGTGGGGAGCTGCATACTGAAAGCTGCTTGATGGTGACTTGGGTTGAAATCGAGTAATGGTTCCTTACTTGTTGCCTTAATCAAGAATCATCTGGTTATCTCCAGTGAAGGGAAAAGGAAAGGTGAGGGCAAGCTTGAAATTACAGCTAGCTTTTCTCTTCAATACTTTTGAGACTCAGAGATAAGGCGATAGTAGAGGATTCTTTTCATTAGAAATAGTAGCATATGGCATATGAAATGTATTTCTCTCCATCAGCTAAATTGTATGACATTCTAAAGTTTGATTTATGTAAATAGAAATGACCACCAACAGTTATTTTGTTCATTTGTACATGGTAAAGCCTATTTTATCTGTAGTTCCCATAATTGTTATTGCTGTCAATGTGTACTTTTTTTTTTTTTTTTTTAAATCTTAGTTTCTTTTCTTTCATTTTTAAAAAAATGATTTAACTATAATTTTTTTGTTTTTTATCCTTTTTGCATTGGCAATGGGTGAGGGTTGGGTTGGAGGGGACTTTGGGGGAAAAATACCAAAATATGGGGAACAATCATTTACATTTGTGCTCTATTTGTATGTTTTTGTACACCTGATGTTACTCCCAATAAATTATTATGGAAATATTAGAATATTAGAAATCTTCCTGATTAAATTATCAGCCAATTCTTTTGAATGAGAAATAATGACCAATGTCTATAATTTAGATCCATGATGAACGGTGCGTTTGACAAGAACTCTTTATTTAGTCTTTAAGATTAACTCTTTAATAATTTCTGATAATTTCTGTTTTTAACTTTTGGATCAAAACTGGAACAGAAAAGGAATTCAACCATCAACAATGATTTCTTGTCTTCAATATTTAGTAGTTTTTTTAGTAGGGTATGTATGAACGAACACATCTCATTTCAAAATGATGACTACTTTCAACAGATTCTACAGGCTTCTAGTTTGGGTGATTTATTTTTTTGCTCATGAGATCTCGTAACATTTACACAATGACACTGCGTGTGCAATGATGTAGCCACTCTCCTAGAGAATTGTCCGTATGCCACAGCGAGCCATATTACCATATCACCATCTTTACAGGCAGCTTCTGTCCCCCTACAAACCATTACTTGCTGCCTCGCCTCATTAGCATTGCAAATAAGACCTAAAGCAAGAACAGTGATGGCAGCAGCAGCAGAGGAAATAGGACAGAATTAACAAATTATGTAAGAAGCGTGGAACGAACGGAAGGAACAGAGTGTAGCAACAAGGAGGTGGGTGATGAAGAGGAGGTGTCAAGTGCATATTACAAATCTGATTATACCTTAAACTTGACATTCTTAGATGGCATCCATTTCTCTTGGTGCCATACCTTACTCTTCAGGAGATTTATGTACAGCGCCCTCTTTGTGACAAGCAAAGCTCCAGTGTACAGAGTTTTCTATCCCATCATGTGCAATAAGTAATTGAACAGTAGCTTCTCCTTAACGCTAATACGTTATTGTTGATCAAAAAAAAAAAATATCCACATGGTGGAGAAAACATATAAATATATTTTCCAAGAACATATGACAAATTCCTATATAATGCATCATTTAGAAGTTATGGGAGTCAAACTTCTTTGTTGAGCAGCAATCAGACCTCAAATTAATTACCAGTTCTCATATCAAGCTGAATTTATGACAAGTTTAATGTGTTTAGAAACCTTTTAACTGAAAAAACTGTCATTAAGATGTGGCTGCCTCACTTAATGGTTCTAATCCAAACCTTCTGGTGCAGTCAACGTGATATTCAGCTTCATTACTTAAAGCAGAATTTTGTTAAATACCTAACGACATTTAACTACTGTAAACTGCTCTTTTCAGCTACTTTTAAGACAGGGCAATATCTGTAAACTTGGCTAGACAGACAGCTTTGCAGTGGAGTGAACAGGGCAAACATGAACAATAATACAACTTGTATTTGAAAGTGAAAATGAAGGTGAATCCAAACTGTCCTACCTTACCACACTACCGCACTTTTGTGCACGCAGTGTTACGGTGCGACAAGCAAATACATGGACATTTCCAAGTTGTGAAAAGAATAGTTTGACATATTTTGGTGAACATTCACCTGTTTTTTTTGCTGAGAGTTAGATGTTCAGACTCATGTCTGTGCATGAACTATGGACCTAGAGCCAGGAGTCGATTAGCTTAGCTAGCATAAAGACTGAAAGCAGAGGGAAACAACGAGCCTGGCGTTTTTTTACATTTTGTTTTATTCACAGATTCAATTAAATAGATAAAATGTTTTAAATTAGTGAGCTTTAGAACTGATGTTGGAGAGCGACCAGCTGTTTCACCCTGCATACAGTCTTTGTGCTAAGCTAAGCTCATTGAATCTTGGCGCTAGCTCCATAGTTATAGCGTATAGACATGACAGTGGTAGCGATCTTTTCATCTAATTCCCTGCAAGAAAGCGAGTAAGAGAATTTCCCAAAATGTCAAACTATTCCTTCAATGTGCTAAATTCACGATGGCATCAGTCGGGACGGCGTTATCAGCTGTAACCGCGGTATGAGCACAGTGCAGAGCAGGTGGGGCACGCTCACATGCACTAACATGCACTAAAATGCACCAGCGGCCGGCCTGGCTATGTAAACAAAGCACAGGGCTACTGGCATTACAATATACCATATACCTAGATCTAAGTTTTTAAATTGGCGACTAAAATTATTACCATAACTGATAAGAGTGATGGCCAAAACTACAAAATCAGACCTTGTCTGTAAATAAAAACACATTTCCATTCAGTCTTATTTGATGTTTTTAAATAGATAGCTATTGCAATCAAAGCATTACGAGCTGCAATCCTGATGAGCCACACTACAGGGGAACAATGTTGGCAGAAGTGAATGAGTGCACGTATCAGCGAGTAATGGACTCTGAGAAATGCTGTAATGAAACGGTATAGAGAAAGAGGCCAGAAGGAAGAAAAGGGCAGGCCGTGATGTAAGTGCCACTACTCATCATCTGGTAAAGTCAAGGTCAGGACCTTGTGTGGTCTCATGGTATTTCTGTTCCGCTTTTAAAGAAATGGCCAGAGAGTCAGACTGATGTTGCGCTGAGTTGGCTAGGCAAGACTCAAACTGATTGCCCTTTATTCAACTGACCTTCTTCAGAAAGCTTTGCGTCAACCGAGAGCTAAAATGTATTAAAACGGAAAACAAACAACTACAGTCGTGCATGTGTGTATTAATGAAAACCATTCCTGTGTCCTTTTTTTTTCTTGCTCAGGAACTGGAAATCGTCTCTTTAAACAGCTTCCTCAGAGATCACATGTCAACAAAACAAAACAACGCTTTTAAATGCCAACAAATATTGTTCCGTATTTTTTTGTGGCTGAACTTAATTGCTTGTGACATGCAATGAGACAGGGGTCCTCTCTGAGTCAGTCTGGCAATTATGTGGTGTGTAAGCTGGTCTGGTTTGTGTGGTGTGTCTGCTTAAATGTAGATACCCCTCCTCCCTCCCACAGTGGGGGCAGGTTCGACTTGGATGCTTCGGCACCGTGGCTGCAGGTCTGCTGAACACTCAGTGGGGGTAACACGAGGAGCCCTATAGTTCGGTAATGCAATATTCATGGTGGGGTGTGAGCAGAGCAGTTAAACACAGCAGAGTTGTTAAGAAGACCTTCCAACCCTCTATCAGGGAGCAGCTGCTGCTTGGGCTCGCTCCCCTCTCCACAGCCCAACCTCTCGCTCGAGCATTGTCTCTTTCTTTCGCTGCCCTCCCCTGTTCCCTCTCTGCTGCCTCTCACTCAACCATTAATTTTTAATCACAACTTAAATGGCTGCCTTGGCTGCGGCTGTGGGGGCAGCAAGTCAAGGGCTCTTGCCTCTGGTTACAAAGTAGGAAATAAATTTGAAGAGATCAAGCTAAACATACAGGGAGGGGAGAGGGCTGACTAGGGAGAAATGTACAGAGAGGAAAATTATCAACTTGCTGCTGCCATTACAGCTTAATTAGAATTTCGACTCTTTCATCTTGGACTTTCCATCGCAACTGCTACAGGAAATTGAGATCAAATTAAGATAAGGAATTGGATTTTTTGAGTTTTTTTTTTTTTTTGGAGGGCCTTGAGAATGTAAGATGGGAGAATGAGTGGCTTTAGATTACATGAGGTAGATACTTAGATTTGTCAAATGGACAAAGACACAGACTGATGGAAGAGCTTAAAACAATTAATTGGTAACAATTTCGATCGATTATTCATCTAAGTGATTTTTTTTTTTTAGTAAAAATGGCAAAAAGTCACTGGTTCCACTTTCGCACTTCAATATATTTTTCGAGGGCTGTCAATCGAATAAAATATTTAATCGCGATTAATCGCCTGATTGTCCATAGTAAATCACGATTAATTGCAAATTTTTATCTGTTTAAAATGTACCTTAAAGGGAGATTTGTCAAGTATTTGATACTCGTATCAACATGGGATTGGGCAAATATGCTGCTTTATGCATATGTATGTATATATTTATTATTGGAAATCAATTAACAACACTGAACAATGACAAATATTGTCCAGAAACCCTCACGGGTACTGCATTTAGCATTAAAAAATATGCTCAAATCATAACATGGCATCTCAAGCCCAACAGGCAACAACAGCTGTCAGTGTGTCAGTGTGCTGACTTGACTATGACTTGCCCCAAACTGCATGTGATTATCATAAAGTGGGCATGTCTGTAAAGGGGAGACTCGTGGGTACCCATAGAACCCATTTTCATTCATATATCTTGAGGTCAGAGGTCAAGGGACCCCTTTGAAAATGGCCATGCCAGTTATTCCTCGACAAAATTTAGCGTAACTTCGTAGCGTTATTTAGCCTCCTTCACGAAAAAAAACTAAAACTGAACCTGCTACAAAGAAATTAGTGGCGTTAAAACAAATTTGCGTTAATGCGTTATTATCACGTTAACTTTGACAGCCCTAGTCTTTACACATCGGGGGCATTTTTCTTTTTTTTCATGCGATTAATTCACACCTCGAACTGTTGTTTTTGTCATGTGTACTTTCACACAGAACACAAAAATTACGATGTGAAAAAGCAACGTAATTTTGTTTCGGAACATGGTTGATTTTCTGAGCGTAGGCACAGTGAATAAAGGCATCAACCAATCACGTTGTGCAGAACTGGTTGAGTTGCGCCCATATTTATGTAACAGCACGGAGGCTCCGTAGTCCGAACCAGGATGATTATAATTTTTTTCAACCTTGACAAAGGAAGCGCAGGCAAAATCCTTCCGTTCTTACCTTTCACAATAAAAGCCCTCAACATATAATATTCACAGGCGAGTATTTCCCATTTTGTGTTATTTATTTGTCATGCTCTGGTGTGTAAAAGGCCTTTAGTCTGATAAAAAAGCGATTTCAAAACACCACTTAAAGCTTTAGGAAATTGTGATGAGCATTTTTCAATATTTGTGACATTTTATAGACCAACTAATCAATCAATTAATTGAGAAAATAATCAGCAAATGAATCAATAATTAAAATAATTGTTAGTTACAGCCTATGACTGACACATCATCTCAAAACTACCAAAATACAAAGAGTATAATAAGAAATACAGCTCACAGCCGGAGTATATAAAAAGCCGAACCACATATTCATGAAGGACAAGGGTGTGTGGATGTTGTCAGTGAGGTGGCAGCACTCGGGTTTTCCCCTGCATTATTTATTTTCTGTATTGGGGTGGTCTGACCCACTCCTGTAATGAGAACTAGAGTCACGGTCTGTTTGGAGTCCCGGGGCAACGCCGTGCGACCGTGTCCCTGGATCACTGCTCAACCACACAGGCCTCTACACAGCCACTGTTTGCTCAGACTTCACTTGGACTGTAAAAGTCAAGCCTTGTTGACACATCTGTGCTGTCTCTCCCCGAGGCTAATGGCTATTACATCTGTCTGCTTCTTTTCAGAGGGAGAGGAAAACTACAAGAATCGCATGCTCTTTTGAAAACAGGCAAAGTGAAAACGCTGACAGCTGATGGAAAGCTGACAGCCTCCTCTGAGAGGAATTACCACTGTTGATCTTTCTCACAAGTGCAGCAAGGTGATTATATTGGTTAAGACGTGTTTTGATAGAAACGTTGATGGCCTTGTGGTAGCAGTGTGTCAATGTTTATACTTTTCACAGGTCACTCTTTACATTATTAGGTAATGTCATATTTTTCTGAAGTGTGCCCAACGAAAACATCATTTTCAACATAATTACTTTTCAATGCTACAAACTGCTACAGAGCACATTAAAACATGTTATATGCATATTGTAAGTGAAGTCTTTAAGAACATGTACAGTTTATTGATTAAAAATATAAATAACTGGAGCGCCTTGGTAGCGGAGTGGTTATAATGCTGTAACAGGTAACAGTGTTTATATTCATTTTATTTTTCGGCTTTGTTGAATATTCGATTCTGATTGGTCAATCAAGGCATTCTGCGATTTGTTATTTCTTTACAGCAGACCGTTGCTATGTACAACAGACCGTTGCTATGGGCGTAGTTCTGATGTCGGACTCTGGAGGACCATTTTTGTGTCAAATTATTGATTTCTTAAGTAAGTAGCCGTGTAATAAGCGGGATAATGTACAGCTAGCGGGTCATTGTTGTGAAATAAACCCCTTCAGGCTGTACATTATCCCTTACTTCTTTTATTTATGTTTTTGCAAAAAGCTTTTGACAAAATAGTACTAATAATCCTTCAATAGATAACAATAGATAATGCTGCAACAATTTTAATTTGTCCATTTCACTCACCATATCACCCACCCATTTCATTCTGAAATATGGCCAACATTAGTATACAAATAAATTCTTGAATGACAATTTGACATAAGAAAAAACAAATTCATTTATTTTGTCGAATTAAAAGTATAAATAAATACAAGGACCTAGAGCCTGATACATTGACCTCTGGTCTTATCTTATCGCAGATAAATCGTATAAGGGCTGCGACTAACTACTATTTTCTTGATTAAAGTTACAATCTCGAATATCTCCGTTTCGTTTACTTTGGCGACACCTATGACGATAAGCAGTAACTGTCTGTGTGACGTCAGTTTGCAGCTGGTATTGGATTTGAACTTTTCAGAGTTTCATCGTCTGTAGTCATTGCTCTTTTCTTTGTTTGTTCGGCCATATTAACTGTTTCCTCGCAATGCTAGCAGAGGGCGAAAAAAAAAGCTAGAGTTGAAGAGTGAGTCTGTTGCGTCAGCTCCGCCTATCCTCTCTGGCGGACCAACCACTGCCGGGTGATAGAAAACGCGTCACTAACTGTGCGCCGCTTGTGATTTTTCCCGGAAATGTTGCCACAGACACCCAGTTCGTAACACTGCAAATGCAAGGTCTTTCATCTGTGGACCATAGGCTCAGTCACCATTATATTACCTCATTTGGTGATAGATAGTGACTTACAGACATTTAATTCAATGAAAATCTTCAGGATTATTACTTTAACTCACTATCGTTTACTCTATAAAATGTCAGAAAATATTGAAACATTTTGTTATAAATTTCCTAAGTTCAAGGTGCAGTCTTCAAATGTCTTGTTTTGTTTGACCAACAGTCCAAAACAAAACAAAAATACTATCACATTAGACAAAGAAAAGCTGCAAATTCTCATATTTAGTTACTTTTGCTTGAAAAATTACTAAAATGATGAACTGATTATAAAAATAGTTGTTGTTTTTGGGCTCTAATTGGTATATGTGAACATATACACAAATATGTTGGCAGAGAAGTAACAACAAATTGCAGTAAGGCCATGTCTAATATGTTGTGGATGCTTGTTGGTGATTTAGAAACACTGACGTCATTACATAGTTTGTAATAAGTTTACATAAATTACATACGTTTAGTTGTTAAATGTTAAGTGTCCCTCATAGTGTTTTATCATTATTTGTATTACGACTACAATTCCTTCAAAAAAGAAAAAAAAAATAGCTTATGTTATGCATTTATGAAAAGAAAAAAGAATATCAGTCAATTTTTTCAAACTCTCAAATATCAGTATTGGTATTGATAAAAATACAGTTTCCATCGAGGCTCACAAGGAACTCACTGTTCTGTTACATTTCAGACTTTGGTGTAATATTCACTTTGCAGTTGGGTGGAAAAACATCCACCGACACTTTTTTAACGACATTAAGTGACTCATTGGCCGTGTCTAGTTTAACATCCTCACCTCCGTCAGCTTCTTGAACTGTGCAAATAATCCACCCATTGATCCTCGATTGCTAACCTGACAAATTAACAAAATCAAGGCAGCAGTCTAACTGCATTCATGCTAGCTAGCAGACCTCACACACACACACACACACGCACACACAGGAGTAATCTCTCACTAATCAAGGACATCGATCACATTGCAAAGCACATCTGTCTGCATCCCCCTTCTCAGTGCCGAGCCAGATTGATTACTCTGACAGGCTTAGGACGGAGACAAAAGACGGAGGGAGAGAAAAGACGAACAAAATAGAGAAAACAAAAGGAAATGTGGGAATGAAAACAGAAAACAGAGGGCAACCAACATAAAGGTCCAGTCACAAAAGAGACAGATGCGTTACATCATACATTTTGTATTTGCACATAATAATCTGTGTTAGAGAGCTATGTCTAGCTATAAAGCAAGGAATCTGTCCTTCTGTTTGTTATTCGTATATCTCGAGGACCGCTCATCCGATCTACTTCACTCTTGGTGGGTGTATTGTTGGGGACCCAAGGGAGTGCAGTGTCGAATGTGGTGCAATTTGGCCAGATGGTGGCGCTATAAAAATGGACTTTTGGCCTGTAACTTTTGAACCATAAGTCTCAGAAACTAAATTATATCTATCTATGTACGTATATAAGCCACGCCCATTTGCATCCATACTGATTTTTCGCCAAATTATTTGATACTTCTCCTACAAATTTTGTGCAATCGTCACCAAATTTGGTAAAAAACATGTCTGGACCGAGCCGGAAAAAGTAACTTTTATGGATTGTTAATGTTCCCTACAGTTTTGCTATAGCTGGCCCTCAAATTAGCTCAAATGCTTTGGGCAAAGCTTATATTACAAAAAATGTTATATCTCCTGAACGCTTTGTGCTATTGGAACCACATTTGGTGGACATGTGTAGATATGATGTTTGAGTGACCATGACAAAGTTGGTGCCAATTTGGCCAATAGGTGGCGCTGTAGCAGCATCTAACTGTAAAGGAAGGAATCTTTGTCTGTGTATGTATGTATGACTGTCGTTCGCATATCTTGAGTACCATTCATCCAATCAACTTCACACTTGGTGGGTACAAGCAGCTATACCACGGTTCTTGACAACGCTGCAAAGACAACTTCTGGGGGCCAAGCAATCGGCCCGTTCCGGATGCTCCCGAACGGGTACTGCTATAGTATTTATAATGCACCCAAACACTGACATTCTAGTTGCAAAAAGCACTGTGATGAAGTGAAGCCACTAAGAGCAGTTTATGTTCCTTGTGTGTCTCCATTCATGTACACTGACCCATATAAATACAGAATGTGACAACATAGAAGAATCTGTGATGCTGCTTTGAGAGGAGAAGAGCAGCGTTCAAACCCTGAAACCCTGGAACAGGATGGACTGAGAATGAATGATTAGCTGTGCACTTTATGAGCCTGAGGTAAGAATGAAAACAACTACTTGTGATGGACCCAAGCCTGCGTGTGAAAAAAGGGTTTTGAGTTCTTTTTTTTCTCTCCCAGGAAAAGAAGAAAAAAAAAACGAAGATCACTTGTACTGCGGAAATAATTTGGTTCCACAGCCGATGTTTTTTAAATCCACTGTGCTGAGTGCATGAAACAGGCATTACTCTCCTTGCTACACTTTCATCCACGGTATATTCCTGAAGACTAAATCAATTTTAACCTCAGGAGTATAACCCTCTCAGGCATCATCAGAAAAACTGGGTTGTGCAACAATACAGTAACATCTATATCTATAACAAAGGACACAATAAGCTTCTCACACACATCTATATCTAAATGCATTCACCACACAGAGACAGATAGCCGTATAAACCAGGGCAGCATGTGCATACGAAGCTCTGTAACACATGATAATTGCATTACATTAAATAACAACTCAATAGAATCTGCAGAGAGAGAGCATGCCATTCATGCAGTAAACGTGACACTAAAGAAAGCACAGGCACGTCAAATGCTGATTGATATGGATTTTGTAATGGTGGCTGATAAAGGCAACAATGCTTAGTTGAGATAAGCAAAGACAAATCTATTGCTACAACAAAGAGCAATTTCTTTACACAGGCTTTTCACCCTTTGCTGAGACGGGAAACCAAGAGGTTTCATTACCAAGGGCAGCTGATAAAACCTCTGGGCTCAAGTGCAATCAAATACTACACAAAGCTCTCAGGCAAAGCATGTCTCTGTCAAGACTGCACAGCACTAAAACTAATTTATTTCAATGATATAAAATGTATCGAAATCTGCATCTGATCTAGATCTACATCAAAATATGCTAAATATTTCTTAAGTGTAGTAAAATTAACATGAGGATATAGCAAAACATGTTCCATCTAGTGTATCTTGAAATGTGAAGAGATAATTGAACAAAATCTTAGATATGCACCTGGATCCTTATCTGTACTAAAAACTAATCACTTGCTCTTTTACACCACTGTTGAGATCTTGATCCTGATAACACCATAACCTCAATGGCAAAGGTAACAATTAATTTCCCTCATAATAGCCATCTTTTGTGCTTTTTCTGTAGATATTGGAAAAGTTACCAAGTATAAAGTGTTTCAACACGGTCTCATGGGAAGGTGTATAAATAGCGCGACATTACAACGACATTCCGTGTGTCATGAGGACGTATTTTAGGCCACGCAACAAAACTACGGTAACATCTTCAGTTAGGTTTAGGTAACAAAACCTCTCACTTAGGTTTAGACAACAAAACGACTTAGTTAGGTTAGTAAACTTAGTAAAATACGGAAACAACGTAACATAACTATGAAAAACACGTCACAAACGTCACTAAAAAACATGTCACTAATGTAATTTACAAAAGGGACACCGGTCTCCTGGTTGAAAGTCCTGTGTTTGTTGTACACAACCCAGCAAGCTGATCGTATAAAAGTATAAAAGAAAAAGCCAAGAAAATGTCTCCAAACACCCCTTGTGTACGTTCCCCTACATGAAGCCTGGAGAAGCATGTTTCAGCCTGTCTGCATACGCGGATGTGTACGCACAGACCCTCGCGGACATGGGCAGATGATGAAATGATTGCAACCAAGTGGATGCAAAATGTATAATTTGGGGCTTAAGAAAGTACAGTATGTCACAAATAGGTTACAGCACATTCTTTCCGTTATTGTCTGTTCATTGAAAAATACAAATTTCATAACAATGCAGCAAAATACTGTAACAGATTAATTTAGTTCAGCGAATGCAATTCAGCAGGCAGGAGTGTTGTCAGTGAATCTGTAAGGGCAAGCACATCTAGTATGGCAAAGTTTATTGCTTGGGGCTCCCTCTTGCTCCCATGCCTGTGTGCTCTGGTCTCTGCTCAACAGCTCAGCTCTCTCCTCTCTCCTCTCTCCTCTCTTCTCCTCTCCCCATTAACCGGCTGACAGATCAGTAATAAACACAGCCTGTCACCTTCAAGGCCTGCCTCTCATTTACTAGAGAACACATGAAACCCCGCTCTCTTGTTCCCTCTCTATCTATCTCCCTCTCTCTCTTCCCTTCATCCGCCGGGCTCATTGGAGCTGAAACCTGATTTTTGGCCCCGGCCGCCTCCGAGGCAGCGAATTCTCCTCTGCACCCAGATAGTCCTGAAAAAGGCATGAATATTAAATGGAAAATCCATGAATAAATAATCAAAAAAGGACTTCCGTCGCTCTAACCTCTTTCTGTCTCCCAGCAGTGGATGACAGAGGAAGAGCGCAGGGGAGAAATAGAGGAGACAAAAAAAAAAAAAATCACGACCACCTCAGGAGAGAAGGTGGACATTTGTTAGGTAATTGGCTTCCTCTATTTGCAATCCCATGGTGCTGCGATTTCACACATAAAACAAAGCGGTAATCACAAGGTAACTGTGCAGCCGATGGTTAGAGGAGCAAAATCCAACTGCAATATTTTCCCTCGGAATATATTGTGTTATTTCCATATGTGGCGCAACCTGAGGGATAAAAGCCATACATATTGCAACAGCTCGATAATGTATGCGTGGAAAATGCAAATGATATTGAAAAGAGAGCTGGAAGTGCAATGTGTACAAGGGATATGATGTTGAATGCATAACAAACAAATAAAGAGAATCATTTATATGTGATATACACTCACTAGTCCCTTGGCACGTGGCTGTTACACAGGAACAAGTAAATATAGATTATTTTGCTTCAAGCTATTCCCAGAAGGGTGCTTAATATGTATTGTACTGGATTTCAGTGGCCTGCATTTTTTAACAGAGCACATGGAGACAAAATCACGAGACAAGCATACAGTAGCTACTAGTGAATAAGTTACTGTATGTATTGCTGATCTATTATATGTGTTTGTGTGGATTAGTGTTACATATAGTGTAAATTGCAGCCCCAGTGTCATCCACTAATCATCCCTGTGATGAGTCCATTAAACAAATTGAATTTGAGCAGTAGAATAGTAGTTAAAAAGAAACCAGACCCCTTTTATGGCAGCTATTCTCTAATTACCACTCTATATAGCATTTTTCATTGTTAGTGGCAGTCTGCCATTTAAGGGTTAAAATAGTCTGCACATAGGGCTGGATGATAAAACGATCTTGAAAATGTTCACGATTAAAGTTTCTACGATGATAAATTTGAAATTTATATTTTGATAAAGTTATTTTTTAATCCGTTTTCCTCCACCTACAAAAACAATACACGAACAACCACTGTAACACCGTGGATAAATTGTTTTCAACGTCACAACAACCATGAAATGACTCGTTTCACTATCAGAATTTGATCAGTTTGGTCCAATAATATTTGGAAAGTCTTGAAGACACGATTGAATTATTTTAAGTCATTGGAAGGTGGAAGTCTTTGGTGCGCATGCTCTGCCCAGTGACCAATTAACGGTTAACATTTTGCAAAAGTAGCCTGCAGCAGTGAGATGGCCAATAAGATGTGTCGTATATACATATGTAATCAACCCTCACAGACCCGACCCGTTCTGATAATAAATAATTGTATACTATAAACCATAATTAACCTTATGGTTTCTTTAGGGTTCTGTCCTAAGGAAAATACTCTTAAAACTGTAAATTGAGCATTATTATTATTAAATATATATATATTGTGATAATGATCAACATTGAGCAATATAAAAAAAAACATGGTGATAACATTTTTGGCCATATCGTCCAGCCCCATCTTCACATGCACGAGGGAAACAAGGTATGCATGTGTTATTGTATTAATTGCATCTCATTGATGTGAGTCTGCTTGCTGTTGACTCTGCTAACGCTGTATCAGAGCTGTATTAAGTTACTGCTAATGCAAACCCAACAATTCCTACTGCCGCTGCTTCACTTTAAAAGCATTCAACTGGTGAAAGACGGGGTAGCTTTTATTGTGAAGCTGTCACGGTAAACGCAATGAAGTTGTCATTAAGGCTATCTGCTATCGTGTGGAAATCACATCATGGTTGCTCACGGCGTGATGAAAAAAAAGGCCAATTATTGACTGACTTCTTTATTAAAACAACATGAGTTTGTTTGGCTGCACTGTAAACAGTTTAGGGGTGTGGGAGAAAATCAATACAGCATAGTATCATGATGTTTTGTGTGGCAATATTGTATCAATACACGGATGTCAAGTGTCTATCTTTTATTATATAAACTATTAACCTCTTCCCAATCCGACGGTCCGTCGCTGGGCCCGGCTGCTATTCTTTCGGAGGTTGTAGTGGACTGGGTGTTAAAGCTAGAGTGAAGATACTGGTATCATATGAAAACCCCTGAATCAATTTGTACCAATGCCATGTTAGCTTGTTGGGAAGAACGCTAAATAACGCTCCAAAGTTACTTAAAGCTTTAGTATGGAAAAACTGGCATGGCCATTTTCAAAGGGGTCCCTTGACCTCTGACCTCAAGATATGTGAATGAAAACTCTGAGATGAACAGAATGAAAACTGTATCTTATTAGATCAAATAGATGTTTACAAACTGCATAATTTGCAGTTGAAAAAAGGTAATAATCCCAATATATCTTCACAGCATAATACTCGTATCGTGACTTAAGTATCGTGATAATATCGTATGTAGGGGGCTCTGGTGATTCCCACCTCTAAAACAGATACACTAGAGTCTCTTGGCTGTTGTATTTCTGACGAATTAGCTGCTCAAGGAGTGATTGCTGTAGTATTGAACTGCACTTGTTGTTGTTACCACCAGTATCCGCCGGTATCACCTGAAGTCTTAAGGATGAGATCTCTAAGGCCATTCAAGACGGTGAGAACATTTCAGGTACACAAACATGTAATGATGATAAAGACAGACCAGATAGCACAATCACTGAGCTCACAAGACATGAGAAATTATGGCTTAATTTTGTTGGGGAGAAAAGAGAAATAAAAAATGTCCTCTAGTTTGACGATGGTAAATTGGTGCAATTGGTCTATAATTACCCAGCCCATTGTTTTCTCTGAGCTTTACAATATACTACTAACAGCGTGCACGTTTAAGCAATTTGTTTTTGCTGGTGACAACCACATCCAACTGGCAAAAAAAAGAAGCAACCTTCATTTGGAGAACCTCTTTATATTGTTTTAATGAATGGGATAATGCAACCCAAATTAGACCGAGTTGGCTGTTAATGCTGTCCATCAGTAAAAATAAGGGAAACTCCATTTCTCATGATGTCGAATCTAACATATCAAGAGTACATATTTCCATTCATGCTCAATAAATATAACAATAATAAAACACCACTCAATAAATGGCAAAAAAAACTGGCTAAGTGTGGGAATATTCCAAACAGTGTTTGCTATTGATAACGGCTTGAATGGCTGTAAACTGAATTCTGCTGTACATGAGAATAGATAATCTAAAGAAGTGGAAGAAAATGATGTTGGCGCCTTGGGCTTAAGACCGGAGAACTACTTTGTCGACCTTGAGGTCCTTTGAAATGACTCCACTCTCCAGAGATTTTGAGATTATATATATGTCAATGACTTACGCTAGTCGAGATAAAAAGATCTCATCATGACCTGCAGCTGGAGCTGAATTTCTCATCTTAGCAATTATATCCATGACTTCCTTCCCTGTAGTTGGATCAAACCTCAGCAAAGGAGAGCTCTTTTGTATCTGCTGGAGAGCCATCAGAGTGACTAATCTTTATAGAAAAAGATAAGCCAGTACTCACAAAGCACTCGCTGAATTCATATGTAATATCACAAGAGTTATACGCTCGGCACCAAACTGAGTGAAGAGCTGGGGATGACCTTTTCTGCTTCTAAAGCTGCTAAAGGACGTTCTGTTTTGTTTCTATAATGGATGAATCTTTATAGAACAAATGCACACTACAGAGCAGATTTTTTTTTAATATCGTGATAACATTTTCAGCCACTCTACTAGCATTACTTTGAAGCCTGCCAAATTATCCCAAGAAGGAACAAAAGGCATCAGATGCCTTGAGCTTATCAACCACATTTTGAACACTTGAACTGTTGCTCCCCTTTGACTAATTCAGTGCTTTAGTCAGTTGAATATGGGAGTGCTTGTACAAGAGATTTGCACGCTTTTTTTTTCTTGCTAGTCGAGCACTCTTTAAACAAGGCTTAAGGCCATTTGATTCACTCACGGAACATTACTCTGGCTATCCACCCTCATGCTCGGAAGCAATAGGATTTTAATTCTTCGGAGGCATCATAATAGGAAGGTCAAACATAATTCTCAGGTTACCTAATGCTTTGTCCGCCAGAACAGCAAGTAGCAGCTTCAGGCTCGTTGAGCAACAACAGTCCCAGCATGATGGCTACCAATTTCAGCTGAGATGGACGGTGATCAATAGTTCTACAAATACTTGAGTTGGAAGAATCGAAAGTTACGCCTAAATAAATTCAGTTTAAGATGACAAAGTGGATGGAACAGTTATGGTTTATGTTGTGAACAAATTCCCTACCTGACCAAAAGTGTTGCCAACACACTGTGAATTGATTACAGTAGTCTGAGCTCAGATCTCTGCCAGACTACAGGATGTTGTTCAGATTTGAGTATGGGTGGGAATCACCAGATGCCCCACGATACGATATTAGCACGATATTTAAGTCACGATACAATTTTATTGTGATTTTAAACATTTTGTAATATGCAGTATTGTGATAAGATATATTGTGATTTATTACCTTTTTTCAACTGCAAATTATGCAGTTTGTCAACATCTGTTTTATCTAATAAGATCCAGTTTTCACTCTGTTCATCTCAGAGTTTTCATTCACATCTTGAGGTCAGAGGTCAAGGGACCCCTTGTTATCATGTAGCGTAACTTTGGAGTGTTATTTAGCATTCTTCCTGACAAGCTAACATGACATGGTTGGGACCAATCGATTCCTAGGTTTTCTAGTTTCATACAGTACCAGTATCTTACAACCTCTGAAAGACAGAATAGTGGATTGTTAAGAGGATAATAGTTTATATGATAAAAATATTGCAATACTATGCTGTATCGATTTTTTACCCCACCCCTAGATTCTAGTCATAAAATTAAACATGTTTGGTGGCTAATTGTGATGCCTCCAACTGGTATGAGATTCAGTATGAGGCCAAAAGATTTCGCTCATGAATACCTGCATGCTATAAGATAATGAACTGTCCTCTGTAACTGAGGAAAACAGACTACTGTTGAAAATCTGTTATGGCCTGATGAGGGTAATTACTTTTTATACAATCTCGGAACCCATCAGCTATCGGTCTAATGAACGATAAGCCTCTTGGGGCAAGGGGCTATATTTCTGGGGTTCCAGCGGTAGCCAGCAGATATCCGCGACAAGACTTCCTTTTCCGTGCGCTGCTCATTGTTTACAGTCCGATTAGCAAAATGTTCCACTGCTTTTACTCTCCACACGGACTGTTCACCTGCATTAAACCAAAGCCTGCTCAAACGTGATTGGTCTACTACTACTATTACTATTACTACTCGGACTACAAACCAGAACGCTTCCTATTCCAAAATCTCTAAACATATTCTGCATATGAATGCAGAATATGTTTATAGCGATTATCTTTTATATAATTTAATGTGTTTGCATCTTTAGGATCAGCTGATGTTATTGAACTGTGATCAACTTGTTCCACAAGGTCCAGTCATTTTTTTTTTTTTTTTTTACAAGAAATGGAGCTTAAAAGTTAAAAGTATTCATTAAAAAAATAATAATAATGTTATTATAGGGTGGAGAGCAGATTTGGTTTGGCATTTTGTATTACAGCTAACAAACTCTATATGAAGAAAATGTTGTAGTGGTATATGATTCTTGTTTCAATTTTACTATGTGGCTATGTACACACTAGCAGTGTGTACATAGCCACATCATACAGAGGATGTCAGGCTATTAAAACCATGCAGCAAGCGAAGGATAGCTATAAGGAAGGGAAAAGGAAATGTGGGTTCATGTCAGAGAGCCAAATAGCTTTCAACACCCAGACTGACCTTCAGCTTACACAGAAGCACACACACACAGATACACAGGATGTGACCATAAACCATAATGCACATCCCTTATTACAGGGAGTGAGCCTTGGCAGTATGCCATTTTAAATGTCACAGACTCCTCCACAGGGTAATGACTGATCAACCTGCGCCTAGCATAGCCTAGCATATAATCTACAAAGCCAACTGTAAACTGTCTGGAGGGTTATCACATTATTTGATAATTGCCAAATGCATCCAATAATGTTCAACCATATGTGGGTGTGCTAGCTTTTCCGTCCTTTCCAGCTTCCATGCTGTAATATGCAATATTACTAGACTGCCAGTAAAGCAAAGCGTCAGCTAGAACTGCCGATCCTACAAGAAACAACACGCTGGACTGCAGCACTATGCAGCTCTCGGCTCATTTGTTTGGCTTGCTAGTCAGAAAAAACAATTCCCATTCTTATAAAAAACTTAAAGGGATAGTTCAGGCGTTTTTAAGGTTAGGGTTAGGGTGTTCACCAAGCTTGGAGAAGCAGTAAGGAGTACCGACACCAGAGCAAAGCAATACAGCGCTGTGGACGGGGGTGGTAGAAAAACAGATTTTAGCTACCTAAAAGAAAGACCTACCTGAAAAAAATCAATATTCGTTTAAGTGTCACCGCTTTATCTTGCTGTCAGACAGCCCTTTCCTTCTCCTTTCCGACGGGGAACTGAAATGAAAGTGAAACTTATCTACACTCTTTCCAAAGCCAACACGCTCAGATGACAAAAACAGTATAGATACGTTTCACTTTCAGTTCAGTTCGCCGTCGGAAAATATTCTAAATATAACATATACTTAAGCTAATATTGAGTTTTTTTTAGGGGAGCCTTTCTTTTAGGTGGCTAAAATAAGATTTTCTGTCGGCCCCGTCCACAGCACTGTATTGCTTTGCTCCGGTGTTGGTGCTCCTGTCTGTTTTTCAATGCTAGGAGCACGCCGACTGTCATCTACCGTAAGTAATACACCTACTAACTGTGGATAAGTACCTCATACAACCCCACTTCAAAACACCCAAACTATGCCTTTAAGCAGCTGCAAATGATTATATATAGCACAAAATGCAGAAGTGCCAAAGTGAAGAAAAACAAACCTCTAGCAAAGCAATTAGACCAAAATGTTTTTCATCACTGAGTAGAAAACAGATTAGTGATGAATGAAATTGAAGTCATACTGACTTTAATGGATGGAGATTATAGCCGTTATGTGTAAGCATTTGAACTGAATGTATATCTCAAATGGACCCCAGGAAGAGCAGTTGTTGCCAAGGTAACAGCTAATGGGATGTAAATAAATAATAAACAAGAAAAGCCATGATGACTAGCTAGCATTTGACAACCTGATATTTTATAATGTCAAGGCTCGTTACTTAGTTACCAGCTAATATTTATCAAGGCTCCCACTTTTCCACAGCATGACTGCAGGATTTGCTTAATGAAAGAATCCATCTCAGCCGCCACACATATTTTCACACTATCTACCACATTAACGATTAACACGCTAATGAAAACAACAATTGTGCGTGTTATGTAATAAAGCACTGCTGAAAGGACTGGAAAAAGCAGGGAGCTGTAGCCTTTTTCTGGCTCATTCTGATGAGGCATGAGATGGTTGGCAATGCCAGTGACAAGCGGATCTTGTCGATGTAAGCTGCTGTGGGAGCAAAAAATACTTGTGCTAAGCCCCCCTGAGTAAGATGAGCGGCAATGCCGTGACCCGTGAGATGCAGTGGGAATTGAGGTGGAAGAGGGGGCGAGAGAGCAAGAGAGTGAGATAGTGAAAAGCTCTGGTGACAGAAGAATAAGACAGGCTGGACTGTGTAGGTCCAGTGGGTCAGGATAACTGATCCAAATGCCGGGCTAATGGGTACAGCAGGGGGCATGTTGTGATCAATGCACACGACATGACAAAAGCATGCAACGCATGCAAAACTGTACACACATGTACAGAATGAAGACATGGTGCTACGGGAGGTATGATGGGTACTATAAACACAATTTATTAATAGATGGGGTAAATAACTTCGGTGCAGAGGTGGGACCAAATCATTGTTTTACAAGTCAAGTCCCGAGTCAAGACAGTCAAGTCCAAAGTCAAGACTGACAAGTCAAGTCCCAACTCAAGACAGGCAAGTCCCGAGTCAAGTCCCAAGTCAAATCTTGAGTCAAGTCCCAAGTCAAGACTGACAAGTCAAGTCCCAAATCAAGTCCCAACTCAAGACAGGCAAGTCCCAAGTCAAGACAGGCAAGTCAAGTCCCAACTCAAGACAGGCAAGTCCCGAGTCAAGTCCCAAGTCAAATCTTGAGTCAAGTCTCAAGTCAAGACTGACAAGTCAAGTCCCAAGTCCTAAACTTTGAGTTTTGAGTCCTAAACAAGTCATAATGCGCTCTTCACTAAATGTAATGCCATTTTAACAACAGAGTAACTGGCGTAATCTTTGGGCATCAAAAGGCTCAAGTCCAAGTGAAGTCACGAGTCATTGGTGTTAAAGTCCAAGTCGGGTTGCAAGTCTTTTTTTAATTTTGTCAAGTCGAGTCTAAAGTCATCAAATTGGTGACTCGAGTCTGACTTGAGTCCAAGTCATGTGACTCGAGTCCACACCGCTGCTTTGGTGCTTAATGAATAAACTAATTTATATATTCTGAAATACTTTTATATTTGGTTTGATGTATGTGATGGGACCCCAATACCAAAAACATTTCATAGGTTCTTGAGTAACACTTTGTCATACATCCAGTGAGGTACTGTATGTACAGGCTTATCAACTGGTGTCTGTGTCCATTTCTGAGGGGGTATCAATGCTCTTACATGTGAATTTGTTACATTATATAAAGGGATTTGTGTTGCTAATTTCAGGATATTAACTGTTAGTTTAACTAAAATAAGAACAGCAGTCACAAGGCTGCATTTTCTAAACAGTTGGCTGAGAATACGTATATCAAATTACACATGTGAGAGTTAGAGCTGGAACAAAGCTGGAAGACTGTATTGTACCAATACACCTCCTGGCAGGAAATAATATGCAAAATACCACTGGTTCAGAGTAAAGGTAACGTGGTATGATGTCTTTATGGATGGTATAAATGTGAGGTCATCAAACAAAACCATAAAGTAAAGGTTCACTTAAGTGTTTCTCTTTTTTCTGAGACAGCATTTGATCATTTTTTTCAGATAACAAATCCGTAACGTTCAGTATTTGTCCCTCTGGGGAAAATTGGAGCCTGAAACAGGCTGTAGGTACTGTAAAAATGAATCATAAAGTCTATTAATGGTTAACAATTTACTACAGGCAAGTTCAACAAAGCCATATTTATTTCACCACCGCTAGAAAGTAAGCTGCTGATTCATAAAACCGCAAGCTACTGTAGGTTTAAATAATGTAGGGGCAGATTTCCCTACAGCGATCTGTGCTTACGACAGCAAGCCTGTAACGATGCGTCAGCATGTTTCATCAGGTCCAGCCTTTTATTCAAGACCACGTTAATGCCAGTTAGAATGAAACATATAAACAATTTAAGACTTTCAAATAAAAGTACAGGAATACATGAGTAACCTGAGTTTTCACTCCAAATCTCGTGTAGCAGCAAAGTGCAACATATTGACAACCTCTAAAACAGAGACAAAGACTTCTGAAACCTTCTATATCAGTATCAAATTCAACACATTTCTAAAGACCTGCTGAAATCCTATACAACAAGTTTTTTTTATTGGTCAGATCTGTCTCTAAAACCTTTTTAAATGTTCCTAATTTTCACAAAAATGGACACACGGTCATCATATCCATTGTATTAAGACACAGCTCCTGCTACATTTCACCTTAAGCCTCTCAAAAAAAGCTTTTTTCCATCAATCTGGAAAGATCTGAAAGAGGCACAGCTGCATAAACAATCCTCTCAAGTCTTTAGAGGGTTTTGAAATATTAACAAAAGAGCTTGCAGGTACATCATTTTGCAGCAGCGGCTATGGCAGCAGAGGGAAAATGTGTTTGAGTCCTATTATAAATCACACAATACAGCAACAACATTGCACATCCAGGCCTGGCTTGTCCCCCAGGCAACCTGACAGCAAAATCCCGTCTTTACAGATGGCTCTCAGAGACGATCTGTACATGTGGCGGGAGAACACTTTGTGCGTGTAATTTTTGTTTTATTAATGAACATATAGTAATCAGACCCTGTGCCTGGCATTATCACTCTTTTGCAGGTCCATTTATGCATGTGTGTGCGCATACAAATTCAGAGGAGAAAGCTGATAAAAGAAAAAAAAAGAAATCCTTAGTGGGCTCAGGCTAATTTCATCCACTTCACTTCCCCTTACATGAAAGAAGTAGGACTTACAGATCTTGTGCTTCCCTTTCATGGGGAATTTCACCAGCAGCTCGTGGGGGTTGGTGCAGATGAAGACGAATGGGGAAGCAGACTCCTCACAGGTATCAGGGAGCTGCAGGGGGGGAGGGCAAAGGAAGGAAAGAACAGTTTAGCATCACAGAACTAGCATGACCACATTGTGCAAAGAATATGGTAAATCTCATGATGCCCGGTATCACGGTAATGAAAAATTCAGTGAGCGTCTCTATAAACCTACATCAAGCGAAATGTCCTCCATGCCTGATGTAATACCACATGCCCCGACAGCAACTGATAGTTATGAGTCTCTCTGGGTTTTATGCACTATAATTGCACAACTAATGATGCGGTTGCTAATGAGATAGTTGCACCACTTGCGGGCAGCAAAGATGAGACATGTATTACAACCAGCACCAAAAATCCAAGACATCCAAACTATTTTTTCAGATGTGGATATAAGGGCTGTCAAAGTTAACGTGATAGTAACGCTAACTTCTTTAACGCATTAACGCAACTTGCGATTTTTAGGTTGTAGCAGGCTCAGTCTTAAAGCTAGAGTGAAGATACTGGCATCATATGAAACTGGAAAACCTAGGAAATCCATTGGTACCAACCATGTCATGCTAGCTTGTCGTGAAGGAGGTTAAATAACGCTCCAAACTTAAACTTAAATACATTTTGGGCGAGGATAAACTGTCATGGGCATTTTCAAAGGGGTCCCTTGACCTCTGACCTCCAGATATGTGAATGAAAATGGGTTCTACGGGTATCCACAAGTCTCCCCTTTACAGACATGCTCACTTTATGATAATCACACGCAGTTTGGGGCAAGTCATAGTCAAGTCAGCACACTGACACACTGACAGTTGTTGTTGTCTGTTGGGCTGCAGTTTGCCATGTTATGATTTCAGCATATTTTTTATGCTAAATGCAGTACCTGTGAGGGTTTATGGACAATATTTGTCATTGATTTGTGTTGTTAATTAATTTCCATTAATATATATACTACATTTGCATAAAGCAGCATATCTGTCCACTCCCATGTTGATAAAGAATATTAAATACTTGACAAATCTCCCTTTAAGGTACATGTTATATAATCACGATTAACTATGGAAAATCATGCGATTAATCGCGATTAAATATTTTAAACGATTGACAGCCCTAGTGGATATACACCCTGCCAAACACACAAATAAAATTGTGAAGACCATGTGTACAATATTTATGTGTTCGTCTAGTAATTACACATAGAATCGTTAACTTCCACGTCATAATTTATTAAAAGCCTACTTCTAAATCTACCGGAATGCATCCCATTTAACCACATCCATGACATATTTATGCATACCATATACCACGCCATGCCTCATCCCTAAGACGGAAAGGATGTTTTACAGCACATAATTGACAGCAGCCCACAGCGTACCCGTCTACCCCCCGTGTTATTGATTGGTCTCTCAGGTGAGAGTATGGAATTGACTGACACAGTGACAAAGGAGTCATCTTTCCCATCACTGGCAGCCAACGGCTCTCAGCTCATCCAATTTCCTCCGGCGCTATCAGATAGTGCCCATGATTGCATCTAGCCAGCCAGGAAGCGGCTCTTTTCATGACAGCATGCTTTTTCCTCTCTCCCCCCCTGTCTCTTATTCACAGTCTCTCTATCTCCCTCAAAGGAGCACTGGAGGTTGTGACAAATTTGGGGCTTTTAAGGGAAATCAACAGAGTCTGCAACCCATCTGTATGGTCCCTGACAAACTGGGGAGAGATGATAGAGATGTTTATTTCAGATTACAGTCCATGTCGACTTGAGTGTAATACACCGGTGAGTGATAAAATATGTAAACACTCAAAGTTGTTAGACAGTGATAGGGATCCTTAAAGAGCCCCTTGATTCCTCCTCCTCCAAACGACACAGTGATTCCAATTAAATCACATCTCCCAGTCAAGTATGCTGTCTCTCCGAGATGGAAAAATCCCCCCGACGACCCTCAAACAAAACTATCTGTGATTTAGCAGGGGTTAAACAAGAAGAAGCTTGTGAGTCCAGGAACAGAGGCTAACAATGATCTATGTTTTTCTTATCGTCATCAAATCCCACGAAAAGATTAAAGGTGCCATGTGGAGTTTTCTTGTAAACAAACAAAGTTTCTGTTTACATTCAGCATTAAACCATTGTGTCAAGTGTGAAATCATTGGCAGGAATGTGCATCGCGTCTGCCACACGCTCATGCATGTGGGACCCACTCAGGGGAAAAACAATAAATGCTCCATAGCGCTAACGGTGGTAAAAAGCTCCTCAGGATACTTTTAAAACCAACAATGAATTTATCTTACTGTCCAACTGTTGACTATGTAGCTAAAGCCTGATATACTATAGCTTTAGGGCTGAAACTATTAGTCGACTAATCAATTAGACAATAAACAGAAAATTAATCATCAACTATTTGGATTAATTGATTGTCAAGGGACTTTTCTCTGTTAATATATCATTGTAAATATTAATACATTTGTGTTTTGGACTGTTGGTCAGACAAATCAAGCAATTTAACAATTAAAAAGACGAGACGTTTGAACTTGTGATGGGGATTGTTTATTCATTTCTGATTTTTTTTCGACTAAGCATTTAATTGTAAAAATAATTGGCCGATTAATCAATAATGAAAATAATCATCAATTGCAGGATACTATATGTAAATGAGGCTACGTCTTTGCATTGGGTGACATATTCTTTCATTATGATGAACATGGGCACTGTAGTTTACATTGAATCAATCCCACATATGTTCTGGTGCCATAAATATTCAGTAGGGCACCAAATGTGTATTAATCCGCAGCTGAAAATAGTCCCCAAGAAATGCACAATTTACTCCTATTTGAGTAATGTGTGCTAAAAATGAAAATACCCCTCTGTTACAGAAATATTTAGCCTTAATTCAATAAAGAATCTATATGTGGGATTTTTATCGATGTTTTGTTAGTGGGAAACAATGAGTTGGTTTGGGGATTTGTTAACAGTAAGAAAATATAGAATAACCTCAGACAATCACTTTCTACTTGAATACATACATCCATTTTCAGTTCACAACAACTGAGGAACTAGTCCCACTGCAGCAATTTACTCCGACCAAATAGAAAGAAGGAATACCTTCTTTTATCAACTAGCCAGAGGGGACATACATTTCCACCTACAATGTAAAGATCAATCCTGTGAACGGTTAAGACCATGCAGCTCTTCTCAAACAGCTTACTAAGGTGAGCAGCCTAATTGAGTCTTCATTTAAGTGTCCACGTTAGGCACTTAGAGGGACACTTTAATCCAGCGTGATTTACCATCGTGCTCAGCGATTACTTTTAAAGAACTATTAGTCAATGTCATTCATTGTTAGATTTATACAAAAACGGATATAATTCTGTGACTTACCAGTGATTTGATTGGAACTACAATAACAGACCTGGGTCTTGTGTAAATGGAAATGCGTGGTATTGTTACTAGGTCGGACCATGGTCACTTTGAACACGGCACAAGTCTGAATTTTTCAATTTTAACAAATTTTCAAGTTTAACATGCGGGGAGAGAGAAATGTGCGGCTTGTTCTACCTTCAAAGGTCGCTGTAATAAATCTGATATCTCAATCATCATCTCTTAGGCACAAAATCTATTTAAGAAACTAAGAAGCCAAGTTGTTGTGGATATCAATATCTTCTCATATCAGCTCAGTCTATAACAAATATTTTTCCCCTTGCAGAGCAGAAGAGGTTAAAAAAAAACACCTCTTACAACCAAAGTATTAATCATACTAGCACACCCTTTACATATTTTCAAATTCCATTCATGTCAAATGAATATCAAGTCAAGTCAAATAATTTGTATAGCCCAAAATCACAAATTTGCTTCAGGGGGCTTTACAATCGCTACAGGATACGACACCCTCTGTCTTTTACCAGAAAATGGTATATGCAGCATGTGTGCATATTAAGAATTAAACATCCCAACTTAAAGGTGCTAAATATGGGAATGGGAGCATTTCTATTGCATCTAAGCGTCTCTCAACATGGCGACGGCAACCCGGCAGCTCGCAGCTAACGGTGCTAACAGCGCAAACAACGGCCAAACACTTCTGCAACGACGCCGTTGGTCGTGACAGCGTTATCAGCTGTAACCTCTGTATGACCGTGAGCTAGCTAGTGGGGCACGCTCACATGTACTAACTGATTACAACACACACAGAGGGAGAGCGACTTCATCCTCTGCTCAGGTAGACATTACTCCTCTATATCTTTACATAGCAAATAGTTGTGTGCTGCTCTGGATATTGAATTTATCACATTTAACTTCCTGTCATTCAGTGCTTGTGCATATCAGACTTTAGAAAAACAGGCAGTAGAATTCGCTCTCTAATTTAGTTAATGGTGAAAAGTTGAACTGATGTGAAAGGAACATTAATGTAAAAGACACCTATGTCTGAATGGCAAAAAGCCATCATTTAAATTGTACGTATTCATGTCTGAAAAGGGCTTGTGTTTGTATGTAAGTGGTATGCCTGCTACCCCCGGGGAAAAAAAGCACATCAAAAAAATTACACTGAACTTCCCGTGAATATTTCTCTGATCTGAGAGTAATCATTTAAGACGTGCTGCGAGAAGAAAATGTGTCATACCTAAAAAGTAGCGATTAAAAGTGTGAATAAGAGATGATTCAAAAGGTAGTAAAGTAACATGATGAGGCCCTTCTTGAAAAGATGAATTGGGCCTCGTTTGAGATCGTTACAAAAAAAACCCTCACAAGATGGCTGTATTGTCGGAGGTGCTCAAGGAAACAAAATGGTGGTGGTCTTGCTAAATTCAGATGAAACGGGCGTGTAGCTGCAGCCGGAGTTTGAGTGTGTTCATGTGAAACCCCGCCAGTTGCCTGCCTCTTTCATCCTCCATTAGCTAATTAGCATTTAAAGCTGTTGAATGCGCTGCTTTGCCTCACTACCTCCCCCACCTAATTGTTTCCATTCCATGTTAATCAAAAGGGCATGAAACATTGTGGTTGTGTGACAAGCAGGTTTGCTAAAGCCCTCCATATTCATCAGGAAGGATCTAATGTAGTCAGAGTGGACCTGCTTACAAATGCAATTAAAGCAGAGCTTGTTGAGAAACACAGGTAGGGAATTAAGAAATTGTTGAGTGGAATTACGTGAAAACACTACGGGTGATAATTCAGTTAGAGTTGATCTGAGTCGTTAGTGTGGCGGTTTCTTAGAGGTCTGGATTACAGCCCTAGGGCATTCTGGGTAGAGGGACCAATGTGTTTGACATGGGAGAGATCTGAGGCTGTATGTATAGTGTGACAGGTGCATTAAAATGCCTCAGTGTGAATTGAGTATCACTGGTCGGTTGCTTCAGGCCATTTACTTGGAGTTTAGAAGACAGACAATTGCGAGACAAGGACTCTGCAGCTTCTAGTTGCTCATAAACAACACTGACTTATTGGCTCGGTTTCAACACAGAAATGCATCTACTGCATGGCCGGCTTCCAAACTGATTTCAGGAAATAGATACAAATACTCCTCAACCTTGCCAGCATGCCAACTCATGATGAATCTAGTCATCCGTCATGTGTTTTAACAAAAGTGCAATTCTGCTTTAGTGTTAACTGCTGATCAATTTGTGTGCATAATTCAGCCAGTTGGTTCTCTTAAAGGAACAGGTCGACATTTTGGGAAATGTGCTTGTTTGCTTTCTAGCTAAGCGTTAAGGTCTTTGCACACCAAGTCCGTATTTATTTCTGAAGACTGGAAAAGGGTGAAACAGCTAGCCCTGGCACCTCTAGAGCTCCCTAATTTACATGTTACATCTTGTTTTTTTTCTACCAAAAAAGATATTGCAACTGATGGACAGTAAAACTACAAGTCAGAGTTTTGTCAAGCATTATTGTGGGATTTGAAAAATCACAAAAAATACCAATTTTACAGTGTTATTTTGTGTACAATTGGTAAGTTTCTGAGAAATAATAGCTAGCCAAAGCCTACCAATTTTATTTATGTAACAGCATTTTTGTTTTTGTATAACTTGAACTATATAACTGTATAACTGTAACTGTCGCACCGAGTGCATGCTCATGGGGATCTCCTGTTGGGTCTGTAAATTGTAGAATATGGTCTTGATCTGCTCTATATGAAGTGTCTTGAGATAACTTCTGTTATGATTTGATGCTAAATAAAAATAAATTGAAATGAAATTGAATTGAACTTTTTATTCTTGAAGTCACTGAGAATTGATAAATACAAAAACTCTTTCAGTAAAAAAGTGTATTTGTGCAAATTTAGCATGAATAAATGTTACTTTTTGCCTTTGTTTGTTTACATTATTGTAATTGGTTGATATGACTTTTTCAAAATGTAAAAACTACATAATCTCATACACACTTTACTCTGCTTTCATGCTATAATTTGCCACCACGCCTTTATTGGTGCACAGCAGACTGGAGTAGATCTTGAAATTAGCACCCCTATGTACCGAATTGTGAATCGCTTTGAATCGAGAATCAAATAGAATTTAATCGTCAGATACCGAAAGATTTACACCATTAGTGCTGAAGCTGGTAAAGGAGGCAACGTGCCGTAAATAAGGACTCAAAACATTCTAAAAACAGCAAAGTTGAATGAAAACCTACATACAAAATACTAAACAGAGAAAGGAAGGAGGTGAAAAATTCATACAGCTTCACAGCTCCTTCAGAGACCGTCAATTCAATAAACTGCCCACTATTTAATTTGCTGGGATCAAGCCAGAGGGGATTCAACATAAAACCAACTGTAATAACATGAAATTAACAAGTTCATTGGAAAAAGTAAAACGGGATGGCGGGGCAGAGGCTGCTGGAAGGAAGCCTTTGGCTATGAAAAATAACAGTGGCTCTGAGGGCAGTAAGAGGGCACAGTGGTCCTATTGCTCTTACCACCACACATCCTTATAATAAAGTAGCATGCGCTGACTTTCTTTCATCAGCTCTCCTTCCTCAACACATCATCTGCCTTCTACATACCGTGCTATTTTAGTACAGTCCAAAATACCACGAGTTTCCTACCAACATTTGATGAAAACAACATCCATCTTAATAAAAAAACAACTAATACAGAGCCAGAGTTTGACAGCAGGAACACAAACCTTTGAGTCCAAGCTTGTCAAGTAACAGCTCGACAAGCCAACACTGTTCCCTCTCCTCTCTCTACAATGTCTCTCTCTCCGGCTCTGTTCAGCTGCTGTCGGCAATTAAGGGCAGCAGAGACAAGTAATCTCCTTCTGGGCGACAGGGCCAGACCAGAACAGGCATGTGGAGTGGGCTGTGCAGTCGGGGTGGGGGGTGGGGGGGGGATTGGGGGACGGCGAGGCTGGCCCCAGCTTCAGCTCTAGCCAGGCCCTGCTTGGCTGCACTCAATCTCAGCCCAATAAAAAGCCCTTCATTGGCAGGGTGCAACTGAGCCAGACGGGCTGGGAGCATGTGGCTTTTAAAAATGAGGAGGGTGGAACAAGGGGGGAGGGAGGCAGGGAATGAGAGGGGGGGGGGGAAGCAGAGAGTAAAAATGAGGAATATGATTCGGTAAGAAGACGGATAATAAGGGTATAAGGTGAGGGAGAGAACACAGAGGCAGAGATTTTGATAGATAGGGAACTACACAAAGCCAACTGTGTCTTCCCAGCAAAGGACACTTTTGAAATACTGCTTAGCCAGTTCTGTCAGGGCTGGTTTCACCCTGCTGGAGAAACAGATGGGTTGTCTCTGAGCTATGGGTTACACGTGGGAGGTGAAAAGGGTGTTGTTGGGAACTGTACGCAACAGCAATCGTTCGCCAATCGTTCTTTAATCTATCGTGTTCACCAAACAACACAAGCCTGTTTTCTGGCATTCATTAACCCTCAAACAAATGCAGCTGCCCTCAGGAAACGCTGTACTGTAACTGCCAGTCAGCTTTTTGCACGCACGACTGTAAGTGTACTATTTGTTTTTCCATGGCTGCACAGCACAGGATGAGAGCACACGCAGACAACAGACATGCAAATATGTATACAGTTCATGTATCTATCGTGTATCACGACTCAAAACACAAAATTAACTGCAGAAGACATCCTTCAAAACCAGAAATTATGTCAATGAGTCAATTAGTCTTGTTTGCTGATCGTTTAAATGGATCTTTCTTTGTTTAAATCAGAATTCTTTAAGTTTTTGCAGTGCTGTGTTAAGACAAATGGGACATACATGGGACAGTCGTGACTCTAGACAGTTAATGTTTGCCACATCATTTTCGTTATTTTTTGACTGAAAATAACCAATTTGCGCACTTTATGAGCCTCAATTTGGGTCGGCAAGCGAAAACGTTACACCGCAAATTGTTCATTTATTCGAGAAAGGATATTATGACAGGCACGTCTTTATTTCTAATTCCCCGTTTTATGTCTGCGTTTGATCGTATTTTGGTAAGAATCCTCCCCGTTTTCTGATTTCCTCCCATCTGCTGTTTAATGCTGTAACGCAAACTCATTCCTCCATCTGTTTCACGTTAAAAACCTTCCAGCAGTTCAGGAGAAATAATCTTTTCACGTCACATTTACTGTGAAACATCTGCAGGAAGTGTTGAGTTTCATTGAGAGAAACTTAACATCATGAAAGGCGGCAAAGTAGAGTTGATCAGAATGAATGAAACAGTGGAACAGTGAGTGAGAACAGCGTTTTCTGTTTAAAAGGGAAAACGAGTAACAAGAATATCGCTTGACTGTGTTGTACTGATGGCAGCCGTGGCGTAAAAATGTAAATTGGGCAGAATTTATCATGCCAGCCATTACAGTACATGTACCACTCATGTTGTATTTTACTTCTCTTCCCTTGGTCTTTACTTATTTTATGACCAGCTTATATTTATGAATCCAATGTTACTTAGTTAAACAAAACATCTTACTTGGACTAAAAAGCCACTTTTGGTTTCAGATCTTTCCAACGTCAGACTTGCACAGGCTTATTGGTACAATATTTAGTCAAACCAATCATAGTTTATCCGTGTGTTAGAGATGCCATTCTATTGCTAAGTCAAAAATGGCCGTGGTAACTCAATAGATATTTCAACAACAGCTCAGGTGGATAGAATATTTTGGATATTTTGTTAACTGGTTTATTCATGGTAACAAAGAGACTCGACGGCAAGGTATCAACGGATAATGTAAACAGTTTAGACAGGATCTCTAGTGGAGTGTGGCAAACAGCCAAATTACACCATGCATGTAAATGTAGCCAGAAGCATAATTGATTTCATTCGCCGTTTAGACTTCAGTTGAACATTGTGTTTCGTTTCTCAGCCACGTTTACCCTTTCCTGGAAAACAAGGACATCATGTATGCATTTATCTTAATCTTTGGATTAATCAATATTTCGGTTATTTGTTTTTGCATTAATAGAAATCATATAATCTTTGTATAATCTGCCAAAGAAATGCAAGGACCTCATTTTATGTCCAAACCAAGTCATTTGTGTTTTAACAATAATAATAATAATAACTGCTCTGCTTATGCCTAAAATGCCTGTTGTACAGGGCATACTATCTCAACTTGACAAATTAATTATTCAGTCCTAACTAGAGCTGAAACAATTAGTCAATCAATCAATTAGTCGATAGTCAGAACATTTATCTGCAACTATTTTGATAATCATTAGTCATTTTTCAAGCAAAATGACATTTATTATGGCCGATCATTCCATAGTTTCAGCTTCTCAAGTCTGAGCTGCTTTTCTTTGTCTTATGTGATAGCAAATGAAATATCTGTGAGTTTTATGTTATTGGTTGGTAGGGCTAGGAATCACTAGAGGCCCCACAATACGATATTATCACGATACTTAAGTCACAATACGATCTTATTGCGATTTTAAACATTTTGCGATATTCTGAGTATTGCGATAAGATATATTCTGATTTATTACCTTTTTTCAACTGCAAATTATGCAGTTTGTCAACATCTGTTTTATCTAATAGGATACAGTTTTCATTCTGTTCAGTTCAGAGTTTTCATTCACATATCTTGAGGTCAGAGGTCAAGGGACCCCTTTGAAAATGGCCAAGCCAGTTTTTCCTCACCAAAATTTAGTGTAACTTTGGAGCGTCATTTAATGTTTTTCCTGACAAGCTAACATGATACAGTTGGTACCAATCAAATCTTTAGGTTTTTCTAGTTTCATATGATACCAGTATCCTCACTGTAACTTTAATACTGAGCTACAACCTCTGAAAGACAGAATAGCGGAGGTCGGATTGTTAAGAGGTTAATAGTTTAAATAATAAAAGATCAATACTTGATGTCCATGTATCAATACAATATTGCCATGCAAAATATCGCGATGCTATGCTGTATCGATATTTCCCCCATCCCCCATTGGTTGGACGATACATGAAATTTTAAGAAGTCATTTTGGGCTTTAGTCATTTTCTGACACGTATAGACCAATAATTAGTTGATTAATTGAGAAAGATAACTGGCAGAATAATCTATAATGAAAATATAGGAGGAGATAGACATCCTTCGCTTTTATACATCTACTGATGTTACAAGTACCCATTTATTAATTGCAATCTAAAATAACCTAACTGCGATTAATGTCTGTACACCAAGTTTTTATCTTTAGCTACAGGAACCATCACATGCCCAACGCATTCTCAGACACCTTTTACAAGCCCTTTAAAACTGGAAGCAAGCGGAGCAAACACATGTAGCCTCCGCCAGTATGGACACACACGCTTTGGATCACACTGGTGCCGTGTGACATTATAACCCAAAGCAATGCCAACCTGATCCCTCTAAACAGCCAGCTAGCGTGACTCACTTTGTCCCTTTCTTTGGAGCTCAGGCACACTGAGTTGCAAGGTGATGATTAAAAATTGAACATACTCCTTCACCTACAGAATCAACTGGTGTCAAGTTTGGAGAGTGAACATTAATTATCTAGGAGTGTCCAACATTGGCTCCTGAATTTCTACATTATTAATACCCTCAACACAACGAGAGACATGTCTCATTATTAGGAGCTCAGCACCAGGGCCACGATTTTCCAATTACTGCCACCGAGTCAGTCAGCTCAACTGCGAAAAAAAACCCCTACACATTTCCTTTGCCTTGAAAATGCTCCGTTTCAGTACGACTAAAAGGTCAATTCACACATTTCGCACTGAAAAAAAGTAAAGTTACAACATATGTAACTCTGTAATTAATCTCAAAGTACAAACCTACATATGCAAGTTTGTACTTTGAGATAAATTACAGTCTTTTTTTAATCAAACCATCACTGCAATGTGACAATAACATTAACTACCAAGTGATGAATCTCGGCAGGAATTACTGATATTAACTAGGATGCTTTGGTGTATTTGTAATGTGCTGTTTAGCTCAAGAAACAGCTCTGCATGTCAGCAATTCAGGCTTCGTTATTGTCTTGTTGTAAATGACTTCAAGCTGTCACCAGCCCGCCATCCCACTATTAAAATTCCCTGGAAGACCGAGGATTAAGAAGTATTAAATTAATTTTGCGACTCCCCTGCTTCATGAGCATAACAATTCAGCTCTGCAAAAAAAAAAAGTAGGTAAAGAGAAGTCCACACATTAGCCTTTTAGCTAGCGCTAGTGCTGACAGGTGTAGTGAAGTCATGTGTTTTCGCAGGGAGATTCACACAGACTTCCTCACTTAGCTCAGTTCCACTTTCCCAGCCATGTTTATGACTTCACGTCCTGCAGTGGCCCTCGGGCAAGACGAAAACAAGACTGCCTCACAACAGTCACGTTTTTTTTTTTTTTTTAGACTCAACAAGCTAACTGCTGGAACTTTCCAAGGAAAAGGGTTTCTCTCTTGTACTCACAGTTAAGCTTCTGTTTGACGACTGCAGGACTCTCACAAAACGGAAAAAATGCAGCGGAAAATGGCATTTTGAAAAAAACGACAATTTCTAAAACACTGACATGGTGAGAAAATATTATGCAATGTTTAATAACAGAAGTGACAAATCCCAAACATGTTCTTGTCATACTTGAGTTGAAGTATCAGACACCTACAGTGCATTTACAGAAAATTCACAGTCAAACCGTCTACTTAGTGGTTTCCGTTACAAAACACACACTCAAACATGCAGCGAGAACCCCTGGAGACAATTACCATGTCTGCTTTCAAACCTCGACTTCAAAGAAAAATTCCAGGGAATCTGAGGCATTAAAACTTCTTATTTTCCACCGCAATCTCCTTTTATCGGTGCCACAAATCCAGCTCTCCTTAACACAGGTGCTGTCAGCAAAAAAGGCTTGTGTTTTAAGTAAGGTAACAAACCACTTCACAGTGGGCATTTGATTTCATAAAGTGGAAATTGAGAAGGACCGGGGAGTTTATGAACGTGTCTGTCTCTTAAGGTGAATATTTGCTTTGATATTCTGACACTGGGGTACAGCCCTCCCATCTGTGTTCACTCAGCCGCTGTGGGAAATAACTGTCTCTTCCCTCCTTCTCTGGAGGCTGGCAATGAGCGCCGTCTGAGAAAAGGAGCACAGACGGAAAGGCTGTCCCTTGATTCTTATCAAAGGCCAGTTTTAGGTTTCTCTAAGCCCATGGGTTAGTGCTACAATAGATAAGATGATCCGACTGATGCGTTCCAAGGGGAACACAGTGAACTGTTAAACACAAGGTGTTGAATAAGAAGAGCTCTCGACAAGTCCTCTTCTATTTATACTGTTACAGTTTTTGCAAGTGAGATCAAGTATTTTGTAGGTTATACACTTGAAAGATTACATGTATACTTGAATGTTCCTTGCACTAATACAGCCCTGAACTATCTTAGACTCTGAACAATGAAGACTTTCATTGGAATAAAATTAGACAACCGCCCCTTAGTTACCGCTGTCATGCCCGTCTGTTTCCATCTTCGCGTGGCACATACACATTTTACAATGATACAATAGTGGATTTACTAGTTGAAATTCTAAGTCATTTTTTAAACAACGGGTCCTTGATTTCAGACAGAGGCAGAAAAAAACAGCTTCTCATTTCTAACCGGTGAATTTTGAAATTGTATCAGCTGTGGCTAGCTAGCTAGTTAGTTAAAGGATAGCTTCGGTATTTTTCAACCCATTTTTCCATGTTTTTGTGTCTGAGTAACTACTGGGAAGAATAATATTTGAAACTGGTCTAGTATCAAATGAGTACGCTACAGACGGTAGTCGATAAATCGCTGCAATGTAATCGCTCGGGGCAATTCCTCACCGTCATCGTACGTCCAATAAAAATGCTTGTTTTTGCCACCAACAGGCTCAGATTGTTACTGTAAGTGTCTGACAACATTATGGAGAGGAGCCTACGGAGAAATACCTTTCACCTTTTGTTTGTTATTGTGTCATGTGACTTGCTGCCGGAAGACGGTGGACGGTGGAAATGTGAGTGACAGTTGGAGAGAGGAGTGCCGGTGTTGTCAGAGTTTGTTGTGTTGGAGTACAGCAAGCATAGCTTAGTGTTATCTAAAAGATTTTCAATCTTATGGCTGAATTTTAAGATGATTTCGAGAATGTGGATGCGACACAAGATTTCAGAACAAGACTTCTCCTTGAGGGGGATTTGGACACAATAACAAACAGATCGACTCAAGCAAAAGAAAAACATCTTATTTCTCTGTAGGGTCCTTACCTTAATGTTGTCAGATATTTATTATAACAATCTGAGCCTGTCAGTGGCAAAAACAAGCCCTTTTAGTGGACGTACATTTACGCAACTGCACCGAAGGATTACATTGCAGCTCATTTAGCGTCTGCAGCGTACTCGTTCAATACTGGACCAATTAAAAAAATTGTTGTCACTTAAGATACAAAAACATGGGAAAATATGGCCCAGGTTGAAAAATACCAAAGTTAACCTTTAACTAGCTAGCTAGCTGATAAAATTAAAAAATGATAAAATGTAAAAGTCGTCGGCTAGAAATGAGAAGCTGCTTTTTTCTGCCTCTGAAATCAAGGACCCGTTGTTTTAAAAATGACTTTGAATATCGAGTAGTAAATCTGCCACCTTATCATTGTAAAGTGCATATGTGCCATGCGAAGATGAGTATAGCAGCGGTAACTAAGGAGCAGTAGTTGTATTGTATTTCCACTACAGCCCCATTCAGACCGCTTCGGTATGTGAAGAAATACGAAGCTTGACAGGTCTGCCGTGCCTAGTTACAATTGCAAACATATGATTGGACAATTGCTTTAGTGAACAGTCAATTGAAACATGAGCACTAATACTGGTTATACTTTATAAAATATCAACATTATTTCTCTTGGAAGACTAGTAAAAATCCTTGTATAAATAGTTTTTGCCTATTATTGTGGTTGTATTACAACTACATGGTTCTCTCCATATATACCAACTTCTAAAATCATCTTTTTCTTACATTACATCATATTTTTCTACATTAACGTTTGTATAAAAACCTGCAAGAGATGATAAAGATGTGCTTATTGTTTTGTCTTGTCCAACTGTCTGTTAAACACTAAATAGCTTCTCACGCAGTCTATTTGAACTTGTGTTAAGAGGAGAGGATGACTCAGTTGCTTTAGGGCAAGTCCAATATTATTACAGTGACGTCCGGACTCAAAGTGAATGACGAAACAGGTCAGGCTTTTAATTTAAATGGCACCGCAAGACCAAGGATACAGTTAATCTGAGTTAATATCATGCCTATATTTTTTAAACACCCAGCACTGGCAACGTATACAGTTTAAAGATATGTGAAGTGCCAGCATTATTCAAGTAATTATGCTGAATCTTATTCTCGCTTCAGTGACCACCAGAAATTTGAGAGGGAGAGAAAATGATGTTGCATGTAAATCAATACTCTACTTCACACACGGAGCCTGCCAAAGCATTGGATGGCAAATTGCCCAGTGGACCATGGCAAAAGAGCTTGTGCACTATGTGCTTCAAGTACTTTCACTAAATATGGCAAAGGAATGAAATAGTGGAAGCTGGCAGCGAAGGGAGTAAGACTGCAAATTCCTTATCGATTCTCAATACCCATTTAAATGAATGACTCAATAGCATAGTATGTTCAATTTAGATATATGTTTATATGATACTTGTTGCTGCTTGATTAGGAAACTATTAGCTAATAAAATGGATTTCTAGCTTTTAATTCATCTGTAAACATTAGAAAACGTGTCACTACGCAGCATTCTTTTTTCATGCAGTTACTGTATGTATACCAGAAGATATCAACAACAATACTCTCACATGCTGAAACTTTGGTCCCTCTTTTACAGGAAATCACACATAACTGCAAGTCAGTCAGTTTATCAGTTTACATTTTATCAGCTGTGATTTTGTCTACCTATTAAATGGAGTCCCGTAGAACAATGCTACATCCTTTTTATGTCTCTGCGCCGGCGACAGCTGTGGCCGGAAGAATTATGTTTTCGAGGTGTCCGTCCGCACGCCCGTACTGTACGTACATACAGTACGTACGTACGTACAGTCCATTCTCGTAAACGTGATATCTCAGGAACGCCAGGAGGGAATTTCTTCAAATTTGGCACAAAAGTCTACTAGAACTCAAGGATGAACTGATTAGCTTTTGGTGGTCAAGGTCAAAGGTCAAGGCCTCTGTGACCTCACGTCCATCCCATTATTGTGAACGTGATATCCCAGGAACGCCTTGAGGTAATCTCTTCAAATTTGTCACAAACGTCCACTTAGACTCAAGGATAAACTGATTAGATTTGGTGGTCAAAGATCACCGTGACCGCACAAAACATGTTTTTGGACATAACTTAAGAATTCATATGCTAATTATGACAATTTCACACAAATATCTAATAAGATAAAATTATGAAATGATGACATTTTGGACAGACATGTATGTAAACTGCAACTTGACTGGTTTGCGGAGGCAACAACCACGAGGCGGTAATTCTAGTAACTTATGTCATATGACTAATAGTGTGATCGAGTTTGAGAGTTACATTGTGACATCCAAGTGAACTGCGTGTACATTTTCTGTATTTGGATTATACTCTTATTAAAAGAGTGAGCCACTTTTGAAATAATCCATTCTAAGGTAAGATAGCGTGTCTGTGGATACTCAGACACTTTCTGTAGTTTCACCCTTCAGCTCTAAAGTTGAAAGCTGGCCCAAAAGAGTTGAGCATGAAGGCAAAGACACGTCAGCGAGACATCACTACACAAAGGAAAAAGCATATCATATTTGATGTTAATTCTGCTTGATCACAAGCAGGTACCTGGTGTATATGGGGCAGACTGTGAATTCCCTGCTTCCCTCAGCACATCTCACCGGAGCCTCATTGAAAATAATGATCACACTCCTCCTGCCATTTACATCAACAGCAGCTCATAGCAGGCACAATCCCCTAATTAAGACATTTACTGAGTGAGACTAATGGGACTCATACACTAAAGACAAACAACAACATTCAGCTCAACGTTGTGTATGACTACATGTCACTGTTTTAATGGACAAAGATCCTGAACCCAAGATACGGTATATAAACACATCGTCACAGACAGTAAGCCAAAAGCAATGTGATTTTCTTATGAGAACAACAGGTCAAATAGTGGTTTTCAATACACACATCTGGTACTTTGAATTACAAAATGAAACATTAGAGGGAAAACTTTCCTTTGGTTATAAGATTTGATTAAATCTGGTTTCTCTCTGCCTGTGTTTGTTACTGATTTCCAAGTCAGATCATTTATAAAAGGCACTGGCAACACTTGATGCCCACGACAACAGCTGGCAGCACCTAGCTGGCAGCTTGTGGACTCAACCTCTTAAAAGATCCCATTAATGTGTTCACAAAACAGATGAATGGAGAAACTTGTTGCCAGTCTCATGAATTTCTATTTTTTTCCTATTCTACTGCTGGTTACACTTACAGAAAAGCTTCTTGATGTAAATATCTGGGTCTGTCAACAGTGAGCTGGTTGCTGCCGAAGGCTCCACTAGAGTCTAAGCTGAAGTAGTTTCTGGTGAACCTCCATGATTTTGTCTGATTTCCCGCAGTGGTACAGATTAAAAGCATTAAGTAAAACTATTTAGAAATAGACAATCTTCTCGCCGTTTACTTATGTAAGTCATATAGAGGCATCAGTATTAAATTGAATTAAAAGTTCCTCACAGTACCTTTAAAAAGCTTGTTGTTTCCATCCAAGCAATTTAAGCGATCAATAAAGAGTTACGCCACTAATAGGCAATGGAAATGTGCTTATCAAATGAATAATGACATAGTGAATATTACAAGACAGATCGTCTGTTTGGTCAGATAACATTGCACAACAATTCTAACCTGGGTTAAAACATACTGAAATTAAGCAGCACAGGGCTGTCTGTGAATGATCCCCACTATAACTTCCAACAGAGCTGACAAACGCACTGCTGCACAGACTCTCCGCTATAAATAAAGAGAGCCGCTATCAGCACCTCTCTGTCATCATCTTGCTTCGGAAAACAAGAAATATGGTCTCATATGAGCTGAAGCGGAAGAACCTGTTCAACAGCAGATTGACAGCCAAGCTCTATGTTTCCATGTTTTTTTTCCATTGAACCTTGTACTCAGGTAGACACTTTCCTTGCCCAGCTGATGAAAATGCCCCTAATTCACTTTAAATTTGTTGCGGCATTTCTAACAGTAGTGCCCGTTTTGAGCGCATGCCCGTCCGGGAACATCCCCCAGAAGTGCTGCTTGCAACGTTGATTAGAACTGCGGTATGGCCGTTTGCACCCGCCAAGTGAGGTCACTGGATGAACGGTTCTCAAGATATGCAAACAACAGTCATACATACATAGACAGACAGACAGACAGAGATTCCTTCCTTTAAAGTTAGATGCTGCTACAGCACCATGCATTGGTCAAATGGCACCAAATTTGTCATCGTCACTCAGACATCATATTTATACATGTCCACCAAATGTGGTCCCAATAGCACAAAGTGTTCAGGAGATATGACATTTTTTTTGTAATATAACTTCTGCCTACAGCATTTGATCTAACTTTGAGGGCCAGCTAGAGCAAAACGGTAGACTACAAATAGAAACCAGAATGCTTCCGGTACCAAAATTGTGTGGCGTTGCCTACAGATTCTACATGTGCATGCAGAATCTGTTAATAGAGATTATATCGACCCTAATGAGCATGATTGGATTATCTCTATTAACTAGAATATAAAAATATTAAATATCAGAGGGGAATATGCACTCAAATTATACACACTAAAGAGTAAAGACAAATAAGGATTAAAGATACTCATTTCAAGTTCATGCACGGGTTGTGTTTTGTTATTCAGTTTAAATTCTTCCTTTCTTTTTTTTCCAGTGATTACATCCTGGGAGGAAGTCAGACTCACTGGCTTGATGGGCAATTTTTATTTAGTTTGCTGCACACAAAGAAAAAAAGATTAATGGCATTGGAAGCCTGGACGTCCTCCCTCGCCTCCCCCTTTTTCTCCACTTTCCTCCCCTCTGATGTCGCTAGCAGGAAGTTGCTGAGCAGACATGTCATCCAGCAGAGTACAATTGAGTTTGTAATCTCTGACCCTGCAGTGGCAGAGAGTCTCTCGCTCTCTGTCTCTCTGGTTCTCCCTCTCTAGGAGAGATACTTGTGGTTATACTGCTGCTGGGTCGGGGCTTGGCTGGATAAAGATCTCTTCTCAAATGAACACACACAGGCATGTGTGACATAAAGCAATTGCTTAGGCATGCCTGGGGAATGCTGGCAAAAACACTCAAAATCAGCTCGACGTAATGAGTGAAGTAATGTCTGTCCTCGCATTTGGATGGGAACAGGCGTAAAGAATAATGATTAAATTGAGAGCTTATCCAATTCCTGATAACACCATAGCAGGGAAACACATTCGCCAACTGACTTTGTGCAAAGTACTTACTGACTGCGCCACACAACCTTCATTCGTTTCCTCATTCCAAACCAGAAAACTGGCACACACACTTAGCCTCATGAGGAGCCATTTTGGGGCATCAACAACAAACACCAGATGTGGAGATGGGAGATAAATGTCAAACATATTGATTCTACGCTTCATTAAAGCTTATTGTGCGGGGTTGGAGTTTGCCTGTGGCAAGGCACTAAATAGATCACAACATTAAAATCTACAGAGGTCTCGTTTTTCCTGTTTTATGCAAACATTGTTTAACACAGTCAGGGCCATTATTTCAAAGAGAACACAAACTGAGAAGCAGACGACTAGTCCATAAACTAAAATCAAAAAGGCTGTTCAAGTTACATCTGCTGGGATATAATGGAATTGCTAACATACCTATTTAAAAACAGCAACAGCTAAACATACTTTAACCACAAAATCACAGGCTTTTAAAGTTACAGTTTGGTCTGTAATGGTTCTAGTCCATTGACTTTAGTTAATTCCTTTGATTCTCTTTACTACCCTCCCTCACTATATTTAGTACTATTTGGAAGGTGTTTCTTCCGTTTATGCTATATCCACCATTGCATAAAATGTGTTAGAGGAAAAGCTCACTATAAAGCTTGCTAGGAACGTGTGAATGAGGTCTCACAGGTAAATATAAAGAAAAAAGGTATTTTTATAATAAACAAAGTCAACAGTTTCCTGTTTATGCTCTAAAGGGCTGTACTGGAGTAATGACTACATAATGACTATGACATTTTGCCAGTTCAGAAAAGAGACAAAACACAATTTACAGCTTAGAAATAAGTCATACGTTGAAGAGGTCTGATTTAAAAGAGCAACAACGATCACATCATTTTCAAGGAATAAAGAGAGAAGAATTTGAACCTGTTTAGCATTCAGCCTAACACTTCATACAGCTTGGTATTCAGCTACCTCTCTTTGATTCTGACTTATTTTCATCAACACTGCTGTCTTTCAGACCATCAAAGGAAGCTGTCTGAAATTACTCATGTTGCCTTTATCTTTGCTCCAAGTTCCTGTGATCAGCATACAGCGAGAGGAACAAGTCCTGGTAAATGAGCAGAACAAAATGGAGGAGCGATAATAAAGGGGGGCTTCACTGACAGTTCCCTCAACAGCAGGAACTGTGTGACATTCAATGAAGTGGTTTAAGGACAGCAGTGAAATTCTAAACAGTGTAGCAGACCATTTCAAGTCTGGCAGATGGTTCTATGTATTTTTCATGCTGTTGAAAACCTGTGACTGAGGTTTGGTTGGTTGTCATCCAGAGCCTGGGGACTCTGGGCTGAATGCATTCTACACACCACTGCAGAATCACATGATGTCTGACCTCTCTGTCATGGCAAACTGCCCAGCAAGGAAAAAGGGAGGAAGGGGAGGAATGTGAGTGTGTGTGACTGAGGGTTGCACAGAAAGAGACAGCAGAGAGAAAGCGAGAGAGAACGATGCATAGTTGCATGCAAGTGTGCATGTCTGTTCACTGAGCGTAATCTGACTTCTCCACGAACACATACAATTTCACAGCCCTGACCTGTAAAACATACTGTTAGAGGGAAAGTGGGGGAAAATATGAAGATGGAATGATGGAGGGGGAGGGGCGCAGCCACCGCTATGGATTCACGCAATGTTAGGGGGAAGAAAAAAATAGCATTGCCTGACTTACCTTCCTTTGGAATGCATCCAATATATCCTGTGAGTGTGTATGTGTGTATGTGTGTGTGTGTGTGGCATGCTGGCAGGAAGGCTTTCAGCATATAAATATCACATTACCACACAAGGAAACGCAAGCATCAGTCCGAGCTTCCAGCCGGCCTAACAAGCACGGGAGCTCCACTCTGGAGGTCACAGGGAGAGCTTGCACAAATGGAATTCCACAGAAACCAGCACTTATTTTAACAGATAAGTGGCTAAGCTTGCAGCTATGTGATGTGCTACAAGCCAATGCTTTCTGTAATCTGACATGCACTGGTGTGCATACATCTACTGAGCTCTAGTATAGTGTGTACAGTACATTCTACAATAATGGGGTTAAATATAAACTCATGAAGAAGCTGAAAGTTACAACGAAGAACAAAATAAAGGATTGTTTCATTAACTGGAGGTTTTAAAAGATAAAAGTACAATATAGACGTCTGAGCACTGATGCAATGACGCAGAGATTGACATAATAGAAACAGCAACACTGACTTGTGATTTAAATGAAAACAACTCAGTGCAGTTTGGATAGGGAAATAAACATTTAACTGACTCAGGGACCTGCATTTTAAACATCATATCCAATCCTGACTAGACAATGATTGTGTTATCAGGGTAGTGTCTAAGATCTACGTAAAGCCTTCGAGATGACTGTGTGATGCTATCATCCATTTTGTGTTTTTGTAATTATTGTTAATTGGTAAAAATTTTACTAAAACACAAATGACAGAATACATTTCTCTTCAGCTGTTCTATCAGTTTTAGCCTCCCTCCACTGGCTTCCTGTCCATTACAGGATTGATTTTTAAGATTTTACTGCTTGTTATTAAGGTTTTAAATGGGCTGGTACCACCTTATCTAGCAGAACCTTTGCATCATCATACTCCAGTTAGAGCGATGAGGATGACCAACCAGATTTCTCTTGACTCTTTTGAGCATCCCAGTGCAATGGCAAGCCCAGAGGGATAAAATGGGTATGGCAATGGCAAAGGGCAAAGCGGACATGGAGAGCTTTGTGTTCACAATGCACAGGTTAAGCAAACCACAACGCGAACTTGAAGCAAACAATACTAGGACCACCTCCCGAGGAGGTCTGAGTACGGTTCGTTTCAGAGGGATCTGAGTTCTTTTGGAGTGTTCACATATGTGCAAAAAATGCTGACTAATAGGAGTTTGTTTGGAGGGCTGAAAGGGACCAAGTGTGAAAACATCCAAAGTATGTAACAGTGTCATCTGCATACAGTATATGTATGTAACAGTGTTGTCTGCATAGAGTATATGTACTGTATGTAACGGTGTCATCTGCACAGTATACAGTATGTACAGTATGTAAAAGTATCATTTGCATACAGTATATGTATGTAACAGTATCATCTGCATACAGTATATGTAACTAACAGTATCATCTGCATACAGTAAATGTATGTAACAGTATCATCTGCATAGTATAGACCTTTTCAAACTTGACAACATAAACATTCTAAATGGGCCCTTTTCTATTTCCTGTTCCAATGTACGTATATCATGGTTCCCATGGGTCCTTAAAATATTGTGAATCTGAGGGGGAAAATCAATGCCTTGAAAGTATTTGAAAATACACATAAACAGACATGGGTCATTGAAAGTGTTTGAATTTAGATATTTTGTGCAAGAATGGAAATTGTTCTTTTGATATTTGTTTTTTATTTGTTGCTTTACTGTGCTGTGTTAGAGAAGGTAAGAGTAGTCTGCCATCATTGTATCACAGCACAGTTGAAAAGTGTTCACACATTCAAGCCTCGCTCTATTTTTTAATTATTGTCTGTGATCTTCTGTAAACCCTGTTATTTCTCATTATCAAAATTCTTAGTGGTGTTAATTAACCTTGATCCGTGTCTCAAACTATGCCATGTTGGGTCCTTTGAATTTGTCAAAAGTGTTTACATATTGTAAATTTCTTATATTTTGATAATAAAAGATTTTTTTAAAATGATGGAAGTGGGCCTGAAAAATCCTTGAAAAGTCCTTGAATTTGATGTTTTAGACACTGTGGGAACCCTTGACATACTTATGTACATACATACATATACATACTATGCAGATGATACTGTTACATATACTGTATGCAGATGATACTGTTACATATATGCAGACAGTATGAATGCCCAAACAAAGCAGAAGAGGGCACAAAAGGAAGAAAAAACATACAAGTATTTTGCCTTCACTGTAAATAAGACCGCATGCAAGAATCTTAAGTATTTAAAAATTAGTGGGGGGACATTCTACCCAGATTTGAACGTTGCAGGGACCCAAAGCCGATAGTTAAATGGAATCATTAATTTAATTATTTACACCTGTGCTCCTCCTATTGTGAGGTGTCCAAGTGTCTTCAGTGAAAGTGGCCTCAAAGAACATTTCTTACTTTTGTTTTCATTTTGTGAAATACAACTGAATTGGTGTTGATATAGCCTGTGAGTGAATCTTGACTTATTGATCAAGGCAATGTGAAACCTGAGTCTAGTCTAGTTGGGGACCACTGCTATAAACCATCCAATACAAGCCATGTCTCAAATATGTGTCTATCTGATATACTGTACATACAGTGCCAGGGGACCTGCTATATGTCAGCCTTCAACAGACCTGAGGTTAATAAAACATGCTTATCTGTGAAACGTTAGGCTGCATTACTGTTCAAAAACCTCTGTAAATGTTGAAACTTCCAGATTGCATTACTATGTCAACATTTCATCATTAGAATCCTTTTGATTAGATATTATATGTACAAATCACACACATACATACACACACACACACACAAAGCCTTTGCTTTCTTGCCCTCGTAGTCATTTCATATGAATTAACACAGCACTGAACAGTCACTGGCTTTACTCTCGGCATGCCCGTCCAAAAGACTAGACCTCTGACTTGTATTCACAAAGCCATGTAGCTCTGCAGCTGGTGATATGGTCTTTGCAACAGAGGAATAAATCCGACCCTTATTAAGAGTGTGGATTGATCCAATCAATTTTTTCACCACAGGAGTAAGTTGATGGTGCGATTCGAGCTCTGTGTGGGATGTGCTGTGCCTTTGCCTGCGCTGCGAACCATTTTGAAGACTGAGAATGGGTCCGTGCATGTGTAAATAAATGTTGTACTCAAAATATAGTAATGCTTCATTTTATGTGCAATTCTAAAATATTGGACAGCTGAGTGTCATTTGTATGTATGAAGTAAACCATCTGCAGCATATCCACCGCCCATAAACCTGCTTAGCTTGGCCAGAGCTCTCTGCTCATCCTTTTTAATTATCTCACTCTGCCTCTTCCAGCAAAAACATTCCAATTTTCAATCTGAAATATCTCTTTCCCAACCCCCCTCCCTGCCTTCTGCAGTCGGCAGGTCAGGCACGCATCTACACCCATTGCTGAGTGAGCACTGGGGGGTAGGGGTGAGGAGACAGAGCACAGATCATAATGGTTGGCCAATTATCAGTAGTACGGGGGGCTGGGGAGCTGGGAGGAGTGAGAGATTATGTGGAGAATGGATCAATACACCAGTCAGTTTCTAATGAGGGAAAGAATTGGTCCAAGTCAAGCAGATGGAAATCCTGCTCAGCCTGGGGTGGTCTTTCTACACTGTCTGTCAGCAGGGTATCAGGTTTTTGGTGCTGCTTTGTACAACAGCGCCCCAACAGGGGAATGACTGCCATCGCACCGGATCAGTGATATATTCAAATATTTACAACATTTACCGCATTTATTGCGTTCATAGTGTTTCTCTCGTGCTCTCCTGATCCACCCACATTCCACTTTCTCTAAATATTTCATACATCACTAGGGGCAGATTTAGAAGAGCCTGAAGAATAATGGCTGTCTGTCCTTCACCACCCCCCTTTTAACCACCCACAACTGCCAGCACAGGACAGTAAATCCTACACCTCACCCACTCGCCCAGCAGCTCAGCTGTGTGCTACTATGCACTCACACAACATGCACTCTTCTGCTTACATGAAAGGAAGCAAGATTAAAATGCTAAACAGCTAATAGTCTCTGCTTTTTTTTCCAAAATGGTGACTGGAATGAGCACTAACCAACTGTTCAGCACCATCATTAGGCTGTTCTTCTCTGGTTGCTTCGCTATTTTCTACATCTGCCTCTTTCTTTTTTTTCTGAGGGGCCTTGTGCTGGGTGGGGGTGTTATTTATGGCTGCTCTGTGCAAGTGGACACACACACACACACATACGCACACACACCCTTTCACAGGATGAAAGGGCAGTCACACTGCCTGCAAACATGATTTTACAGCCCTGGGTGGAATGAGTGGTGGAGGAGAGAATGAGGACAGAGTACAAAAGGGGAAAGCCCTTAGATTTACAGGTCCCAGCAGTCAGAATGCAAACTATGTAGCAGCACACATTTTAAAGCATTTTTTTTTTACTCAAACACAGACAAATAAAACAACTGTCTTCATGCAGAAGGAAGACAGACATGTTAAACGTCTGTGCAGAAATGCACTGAAACACAAGTACATCCTGAAAGGGGATCATTGCTTTTTTCCATGGCTCTGTTTTTTTTTTTTTTTTTTTTTTTAAATTGGAACAGAAGACTGCAATCTCCAAATGTGATGTGTTTCAGTATCTCATCATCTCATGATTGCATACGAGCGTGTGTGTACATGTGTATGAGGGCTTGTAGCTTTGCAGGGTTGGGGCACGTTTGTGCAATGTGTAGTGTTTTTTCCCTGTTTATACAGTTTCACTGTAATGTATGTTTACAGTTATGTGATTTGTGTGATAGGACAAGTAACGCATGTAGATGTTTATACATAACATCAAAATAATGAGAAGTAACTGAGACCTTATCATACAAGGGTGTGTCTTTGTTTAGAGATTTTATTCATTTTTGCTTAAAAAAAAGATTTAAACGATTAATTAACATAATAGGCGATTGACTAATTGATTAATCCTTTCGGTTCTAATAATAACAAACATATAATGTACTCTCTAAAAGGACGAGACCAGTGGACCTCAGACTGAGAAGTCTCTCCCAGAGCCAGAGGCAAAACAGGCAGGACGAGAATGGCAATGTAATTAAGTTAAAATGTGTTCCATTGACGGCGAATGGGAGAGCCACTCTGTATACACATGACTTAATGGGGAGTAGGGTGTATTTTCCAGTTTATAGTTGGTGAAACTGCGATTAATTAAATCAATTTGGGTGTAAAAGCTCAAGTAAACAGTTTATGAGTCCAAAAAGGCTGCCAGTGGAGCACTTCCATGCTTTGCCACATCACATATTCAGAGTCACACTAGAGTCCTCGTAACACTCTGGTTAAGGGTGGGTTTCGCTTTAAGTGTTCATGGAAGACATGAAATGAAAAGCATAGAGAGCAGCAGTGAACTCTATTGTTTTATTAGTAATCAGAGGGTGTGTTTTTGCTATTCATGTCTCCTGTAGCTGTAAGACAAAATACACCCTTTTTGCTATGAATGTATGCTGCATAAACACAACAGCCTGATGCCTATGTGATGTGTATATGTAAACCGTTTTGGTGCGAGGTAACTGGGATAATGAGGGCTTGTGTTTGTGTTTCAGTGGATGTTCCTGCGGTGCATACTGCCTCTAGTGGGAAATGCTGTAAGCTGGCAGAGAGATGCTGGTGAAAAGGTGCAGTCTGACCTCTGCTGGTAAGAGGTGATATTGCAGCAATCGTTACACACACGGCACAAAATGCATGGTGAACTCAGTCAAATAAGAGTGTCTCTCAGTAAAATGTCCAAGAAATATAAGAGAAAAGGTGTAGGAAAAATGATGGCAATCCTTGTAACACATAAAACTGTTTTAAATTGGTAATTCACAATGATTTAAACTCACTCAAGTGTGTTCCTATGTTGTTTGACTTAGGGTTGTAACAGTATAAGATTTTCATGGTACGATAACCATCTCCGAAAATGTCACGGTTTCACGGTATTACTATATTATTATTATTATTATTATTATTATTATCAGTTACAATGACCCTTAAAGGAATAAGAACAGACTTATAAACCTGATCAAAAAAATAGTAATGTAACTATAATATGTTATATAATTGAAGCATGTTAGTTTACATGTTAGCAACACTATAGCATGAACAATAACATCAGCTGTGAGCTTTTAAAATAATGTCCTATGATTATTAACAATTAACATATACTGTAGGTGCGCAACAGCGCAGCCAGACTGCTCCTGTATGTATGTTTTACACACACTTATGTCTAATAAGCAAATCTACACGGTATGTTAACTGTCAACTTTCATACCACGGCATACCGTTACAACCCTAGTTTTAACTGTGTGTCCTGTACTGTGTGGTCTTGGATGAAAGAAGCCTCTGGATGTCTATAAAATCACAATGTACTATCCAAGAGGTCTGTGTGTTAAAATTTCCATGATTATGTTCATGCAATTCCAGTACCATTACATGATGAGATGGAATTTAGTATTTAGCATAGCTTCCGATGGCAGACGGGCAGGAAAAGAAGGAGGAAGAGGATGGGAATTCTAAGAGTTCCAGCAATCAACACAAAATAACAACAACAAAAACAGCAACAGCGTCAAACAGTCCTCCAAGTCAGCGAAAAACCGAATCACACATTTTTGCCTATATTTTTTTTGCAACTACCTGTACTTGGATCACAAAGCAACCAAACACTGACACTCAACTCAAGAATAAAACCCTCCAAGTCACATGTAACAAAAGTAACTTCGCTAAGCACCACAGCGGTTTGTGTGACATAATTTCATACTTTTATTTAAGTCTTTTTGTCCATGACTTCCCCTTATAATGAGACATAGCCTGGTTTCAGACCTGAATTGCCACCATAGGCTGTATATAAGAAGTGTACTTAGCGACCTATTGGTTTGTGGACTGCTGTTTGAAGACTTAAGCTCGGTATTTTGGCTGTCGCCATCTTTTGTTTTTTGCCAGAAGTGACACGAGAGGGTGGAGCTAAATACAACCGAACGCTGATTAAGACATTTCTACGCGACCAAAATGTTACAATTAACTTTCATGAACTTAAAACACTCTGTGAAAGGGTTAAAGTTGCAAGACAAAAACACAGGCAACTCCCAGACCAGACAATGCCGTGGTAACGTCCTGTCAATCACAAGGTAGCCTCGCCCTAAAGCATCCCCTGCTTTATGGTCTATTTGACTCTAAATGGGACCATAATTTACTAAATGAATATCATTCTGTATTGAAGAAGACTTGAAACCAGTGATTGAGACCATAAACTCATGTTTACAATGTTTACTGAGGTAATAAATCAAGTGAGAAGTAGGCTCATTTTCTCATAGACTTCTATACAATCAGACTTCTTTTTGCAACCAGATGAGTGATTCAATTAAGTTACAGTAGCATGAAATTTTAAATAAAAGTTATATTAAGCTCATAATTCTGGTCTGGTGGTGTAATGTTTCACTGACCTGTTCTCTGAACTGCTCCTGAGACAGGCAGTCGGTCAAGTTGACGCAGCCCAACAGGCAGCCGGTGGGGTATTCTTTAGGAAACCTGGGCCCTGCACAGAAAACAAGCGCACACATGGTCACACTTCAATTTAAGTGCTGTATGTAAAACAGCTAGAAGCAAATACTTTCCAGTATTCACAGTTATTTCGTGATTTGCTGTGTACCTTTCTTGTGGACGTGGCGGTACATGGCTTCCACCTCAGCAATCTCCTGAGGAGTGGGTGTCTTGGCTGCAGCAGCAATCCAAAGACGACCCCGATGGGATGTGTACCAAGTTCGCCCCTCTACCCTTTAACACACACACACACACACACACACACACAAAATACAATGTTACCTCTGCTTTCACTGGCCGGACGAAAGAGTTTTAAATTGTGGATTTTTAGGTTGCAATTTGGTTTGGTCTTTACAGCCCATTTGGGATTTAGTCTGCTCTTTACCTCTTGATGCCTTTGACCAGCAGCGTGGCCCACGGTTGGTGCATGCTGAGGCACCAGCCCCCGTCAGCCATCTCCTGCAGGTCTTTGTCTTGGAGCCGCAACTTGTGGCGTTCTTCTCCTCCCTTGTCCACTGCCGAGCTCTTTCCCTGCTTCATGTTTCTCTTGTGCCTTTCACTGCCTCCAACATCCACCCACTGGAAAGTGCATTCATCATTTTCATTACTAGATCCTGTGTGAATATCATCTGCACAATTTTCATGATGGAAAAAGTACTATGCAAGCTCAGGCTACATGTGGGAGAACAATGTATCCTCATACAATGGTTCGTATGATATCTCGTGAAAAGTTATTCCTCATTTTTTGTGCGTTTTCCTACCAGCAACACGTGACGCAGGTGTAAATTTACACTCCAGTCTTTTCAAAATAAACTTCCGTCTTCATAGGAAACAACTTGGTTAGGTTTAGGCAACAAAATTATTTAGTTAGGTTTAGGAAGTACGGAAGTTATGTGGCAAAAAAAATCAACGTTAACTTCTGGTTTCACACGGGGTACAAACATACTTTACGACCATAAGAATTGATTTCTTGGGATATATACGAATAACAGTGCATTTCTTTTTGTAGGTATAGCTACTAACGGTGCATGAGAACAGCGGTCAGCTATCAATTTTCAACCCATTTTATTGATGTTCCAATTAAGTTTTATAACTACAAAAGAGAAGTGTATAGAAGACATATATGCAGTGTAAATACACAGGGTAACAACATTGTTACTCCCAGTATAAATGTGAGAAAGTACCTACCTCTGGTGCAGACTGCATTATGTTGGGGTTGACCAGCTCTCCGAGGGTCTGCCTTCCACCTTCTCTTTTAGAATACATTGATGATTTTGACGGAGAGTCGCTGTTCATAGCCATGAGGGTCTCATCCAACCTAATTTGCAAACATTTCAAAAGGAGAAGCTGTTTGGCACGACTACACAACACAAATCTGCACTTGCAGCCTTGATTCAAGTGGTGTCAGATGATCTTACTTGTCGTAATACTCGTTGAGGTTGTTTCCCTCATCGAGCACTTGTCTACCAGCAAAGTCCAACGTGATCTTCCTGTCCTTGCGAGAGGCATAGCGAAGTTCTCTCAGCTCCTCTTCCTTTTTCTTCAGCTTTTCTCGCTCATTGGGTGACAACCACTGATTGGATTCAGTAGCAAAGTAATCCGACTCATCATCCAGAACCTGCGTTCTCTTGACACTGGAGTTGAAGGGGACGGTAAATAAATAGGTAAGTGTTATCACCACATTTCATGATTATCTTCTGCAGTAATCAAAATTTCCTGCTAAATTCGAAATTCAGAGCATTAATATAGCAGAAAACAACTACTTGCTATGTAAAGATATAGAGGAGTAATGTCTACCTGAGCAGAAAATGAAGTCACTCTCCCTCTGTGTGTGTTGTAATCCGAGTTTCTCTATGCTTTGTTTACGTAGCTGGGCCAACCGCACGTGCATGTTAGTGCATGTGAGCGCATGTAAGCGTGCCCCACTGGCTAGCTAAACTGCTCTCACACGGCGGTTACCGCTGATAACGCCGTCCGGACCCACGGCGTCATCGCGGAAGTGTAACAACCACCCTTGGATTCCCCTCAGGTAAACACTGTCAGCACTGTTGCCGTAGTTTGCACTGTTCATACTGTTAGCACCGTTAGCTGCTAGCTGCTGGCTCAGCCGTCGCCGTGTTGAGAGCTGTATGGAGGTAATCCCTCAATTATTGATAAACTCTGAATTTGGAATTTAGCACCTTTAAAGTGTAGACATTGCACACTTATCAGTAAACCTATCCGTTCTTGTGATTGTGTTTTATGATACCTATTCCGGTCATATTCCAGCAGCTTTTCTTTGTGCTGGACAGCCTTCTCCAAGCCAGCCTTCATCTTGGCCTCTTGGTGTGGGAGATAATCTCTTTCTCCACCGTCTGTCACCAAAATAAAAACAAATTCATGCATCGATCCACTTCATCATTTCATAGATTTTAAGTATTTAATAATTCTAACTAGTTTTGACTCTCACCTCCCATAAGCTTCTTTCTTAGTTTCTGGCTTTTGTTGGAGTCTCGTTGCAGGATCTCTTGCTCGTCTCTTGTGCAGACCTGAATCAGATAAAAAAAAAAAACAGTGAGTAAGGAATACTAAACCAGAAAATTGGATTGTCAGCACCACAAGTAGATTGAAAAAAAGGAAATTCTTACATACCAGGGTTCCACAGAAGACGCAGGGTCCTGAGCCCTCTTGCTCACACACAATGCGACCGCAGCTGATGCAGTTGTTGATAAGTTTGTGCCTTTGGGCAAGGCACTCACAGCCATGTCGACCTGGGAGTAAGATAGACAGCTTGTCTTTTCCCTCTTTGGCATAGAGACTGACAAACTTACTTTTCTTCTTTGTTGAAGAAGTACTGCTGTTTTCTTGGGCCTGAGACAGTAGTACATGAAGAGAGGAAGCAAGAGGAGAACAAAGAAATAGATGAGGTATACAATAAAATGAAATGGATCATCTACAAATAAACTTAATGTGTTGTGTCTTTACTGTACTCCAACCATGAGAATTACCTTCATAAAGTAGGTGATAAGAGAACAAATGTTTAGGGCTGATGTGTACTCACCCTCATCAGGTCAATGGGGGTTTTGACTGCCTCTGGCTCAGGTTCTGTTTGGCTCACAGTCAGCGTCTCCTGTTTGTTACGGCCCTTACGTTTAGACTTCTTCTGGCTATCTTTGGTCATGTCTGGTGAATCTAGGAAAGGAGAGCAAATTACCTTCAACAAAGACTGTGGATAGCGCATTTGAGATCAATTTTAATAATTACAATGTATATTTATTGACAGTGTTTTAGTCATGCCTAAGTGCTTTGCATTGTAGTTTCATAGCAGGTTTTAACAACTGGGAGGTATTTTATGTACAATTTAAATCAAAACATATTCAATGGCAGACATCAGACAGCCTACCTGATGATGAAAAAGACTCCTTGACAAGGAAAACACTTGAGGTATCTGTGGCCTGTCTTTGAGTCTTCTTCCATCTGCTGAGGAACTCATCAATGAACAGCCCTTTTCTCCCATCTGTGCCCTGCAGGAGGTCTCCCATATACTCCTGAATTTCTTCAGCATTTTCGATGGTTAGAACGTATCTAGACAGCAGAATGACACAATAACCATTTAATTTAATAACATTTATTGTCAAGGTGGATGTTGAAAACATTAAAAGACCTAAAAAATAATATAATAAAAATAAAAATAATCCCTACACACACACTTCTTTATACCTGTGAGGCTTCCAGCAATGTTTAATGGTCTGCTTATGCATTACTTAAGGGTACTTTACAGTTCATTTGTTTGTATTTGTTTACAGTTTAGTTTTTTCAAAACTACTTAGGATTATTCAATAGGCCTGATGTGTACTGTATTTCTTTTCTCTTTCTTTTTGATAAATTAGTTATTAGGTTTTTTTGCATATTTCCCTTTGATGTGTAGAAAAGTGTAAGTACAACAGAGCACTATTGAAGACTGGGTTTATTGTCCTCAATATTTCACTTATATAATTAGAAAATGATTGTGCGTATTGATCACAAACTATTCATATTCACACATTCCTCACACATTCACCTATACTTGAAAACTATCTGTGGTTGAAACAATGTCAATTATGTCTACATAGAATAAAAAGTAAGATCTGGGAATGGACAAGCAGTGTGTGTGTCTATATTTTTCTCTTTATATGTTTATCTTTCAGGTGCCGGCTGTGATAGCAAAGAAATTACTATTCCTATTCATCTATCCCTCACCGTTGTTTGTCCAGCTTTGTTGTCCTTGTCCCTAGCTGTTATTTCTATTTCTGTGTACGTACATTTAGAGAGATGCATAAAAGCCAGAGTCAAATTCCTTGTATGTACAGTATGTACTTGGCGAATAAAACAGATTCTGAAAGACTGGGCCAGATCCGAAACAAATCTACAATATCATAACATCTGGTCCGGATAAAGCAAACAGATGTGGGGCCTCCAAATACACAACTACCCAGTAACAGCATGGGTCCATATAGGCCCTTTTCACAACAGCCATCTGGACATGTCATTGCAGGGTAAACACAGGTGTTATTAATAACATTAATTATGGCCCTGTTCCATTTAGGTGGGCCTGGGTCAGGGATCACTTGAATGGCTGTCACACTAAATAGAACGGGACTATAATTAATTTTATAATAATTAATATAATTAATGATTAATAATTTGTAATACAATTACACCTGTGTTTGCCCTGCAATTACATGTCAAAATAGCTGCTGTGAAAAGAGCCTATTGCAGAGGATCCATACCTGACATGGCCACCTGCTAGCATTGCCTTTTATTTTTATTTTTCTTATTGCCTGCTGTTTATTCCTGCCTTGTTGGTAACTGCCTCTCCACATCAGATCTGCTCCCTCTACAGAGTCTTTCAAAGCACAGCTCAAGACCCACCTCTTTTCTTTGGCTTTTGAATGTACTTGAATTGTGATGACTAATTGGCCTTTTATAATGTTCATTATAACAGTCTTTTACTCATGGATTTTTATCTTGGTCTCTGTCTGTGGATGTGTGAGATTTTGTTGTGTCTGCTCTGTTGACCTGTTTTTATTCTGTTTTTATTCTGCCTATGTCTGTAAAGCACTTTGGTCAGCTCATGTTGTTTTAAATGTGCTATAGAAAAAAATTTGACTTGACTTGACTTGACTATTTTAATAACTAACCAGCACCTGCAAATAATGTCAGGTGTTTTAGTGCCTCTGGGAAATTACATGCCATTGAACATTGTTTTCCAGGCTGTTTATTTAAAATGTTTTTACCTTACTTAACATGTTATAAATCTCCTAGTCTTATACATCATCACAAAAGTCAACTACAAAACGTAATCTTATCATTCACGTCAACATAAACGTGCACAGATACAAAGTTACATCACCCAGAATGTGTCACCTTGAGAAATGTGTTTTAACTGATTTAATAAAGCCTGACAAGCTAGGGCAAGGCAAGGCAGCTTTATTTGTAGAGCACATTTCAGCAACAGGGCAATTCAAAGTGCTTTACATAAAAATTCAAGAACACATTGACAAAGTGCAAAAGAACATTAAGACATAATTAAAACAGTTATAGACACATTAAAGATTAGAAAATAAAAACAAGCTAAAAATAAAAGCTAGGATAGAAGCTAAAATAGAATATAACACACAAGAGTAAAGCTCTAGTGCAGTATAAGATCATTATCTGGTTTAATAAAAGGTAGCAGCAAACAGGAAAGTTTTAATGACAGCACTGGTTAACCAGTGGTTAGCTCATAGATACAGCTACTACACCTGTACAACTGTCTGCTACTGTCACAGCTGGGAGGACAAACTTATTGAGCTATATCAAAGGAAAGTGGTACATTTAACACACACACACAGCTTTAATTGATACGCAGACAACACATTCATTTAATCACACTAGCACACTGGTAGTTGTTAGCTTGTTAGCAGCCTGTCAGCCCTTATATACAGTCACATTGATGCTAACTATCGTTGACGTCACTCACTGAACGATGTCTTCACACGCCTCCAGACCGAACTGGTGGTGTAGCTGGTCCACACACCACTGCAGCAGAGCCTCCGACATGTTCAACAACTCAAAACACTCAAAGATCAAAAACACTCAAAGCTCAAAGCTCAGAGCTAATGTTAATGTAGCGGTGGCGTGTCAGACCAGAGCTGAATCAACGTGTTTCCAGTCGGAGACATAACAAAGGCGCACACACATTTGTAACTGCGTGCGTGGCAGCAGAGAATCCCGTCCGGAAACAACCCGGACTGTGACTTAAGGTTCCTCCCGACCGTCAGTACGACTTCCAATCGCTTCCAATCATATTAATATCCAAACACAATGAGTCTGAATCTCACTTCTTACTGTGCTGTGAGAAATATAAGGATGTGAGAGATGTGTTCTTTGAAAAATAAATGACATACAGTATGTCCTGAGTTTATCCATCTCCCTGATCCTCAGAAAATACCATATTATATACTTATGTGGGGAGAAAAATCATCAATGTGCAATATTAGCTGCAAAATATGTTGACTGTTGCCATACAATAAGAGGTGCTACAAGCTCCGAACATGTTTCTGATTAACTACATCTGTAAAAGAATGTGTATTTAAAATGTATTTGGTATATTGTGATTGTGATTATTTTGTGATTATTTCTTGTGAAATGTAATTATTCATTAATATGTCATTTCGCTTTGGCAACAATGTAACCTGAACATTCATGCCAATAAAGCTTATTTTAATTTTAATTTTAATTTGAGTCGTTATTTTGTCAGGGATCGAAGATAATTTCTATCTCCAGCTCAGTTAGACTCAGCTGTTCAGGTGTAGCTATAATTGAGTGTACCTGTTCAGTTCAGTCACTGGGTGGCAGCTTTGTAATGCAGTGAAATGCAGAAGCCTTCAGATAAAACTTTACAGTAACGTTATTTACCAGAGTACCAAATGACTTCCTCCATAATGAGGTAGTTATTTTCTTTATTTCAATAGCATTTCAATGCATTATGTATGGCTTAGCCAGTGGTGGAAAGTAACTAAGTACATTTACTCAAGTACTGTACGATTTTTAAGTATTTGTACTTAACTTGAGTATTTCCATTATACTTTTACTCCACTACATTCAAAGGCAAATATTGTACTTTTTACTCCACTACATTCATCTGATGACTTTAATTACTAGCTACTTTATTGAGTTTAATAGTACAATATATAATCAACAAATAAATTATGATATATTATTATCGATTAAGATAAGATTTTATTGATCCCAGAGGGATACATTCACAAGCTAGCCAACAGTATTTAAAGTAACTGAAATTATATATAATAAATGCTACATTAAAATGATGCACACATTAATGCATCAATAATTATAATCCAATGATTTAAATATTCATTATTCTGAAATGGGCCATTCTGCATAATGAGTACTTTCAATTTACATACTTTACTAAAATAAAACCAATTTTGAATACATGACTTCTTCCACCGCTGGGTGAGTACACTTAATGTACTGTGGGTTACTTAAGTACAAATTTAAAGTACTAATAGTAGTTTTTACTCCACTATATTTATTTGACAGCTTGTTACTGGTTACTTTACAAATTAAGATAAATACAAAATATGGTAATCTTATAAAATATATTGTATCATTGTAAACAAAATATAAAAAATACCCAACAGTATATAAAATAGTTGAAATTACACATTAATGCATCAGCAATCTGAAAATATATTACAGAATAACTCACATGGGCTGTTTTTTTTCTGCAATGTGTACTTTTAAATAAATTGTATTAATATTAATCTGGCAAGTAATAAAAGAGTCAAATGTTCTTCCTAGATGTCTTGTGTCAATTATAAGATTACAAGTTTTAAAGACCACACATAGTTGCACAGTCCTATTTCTCTGGAATTATTATTTTTTTTTTTACATTTACAGAATGGGGAAAGTGATGTGCGCTCTAATTCACTTAAAAATTGATTTCTTGTCTCAAGGCGTTATTTTCTGTAGCTGGTTGGAACAACTTTCTTGTTCAGTGCAATTTTTCATTCAGTCTAGATGAAGGCAACCCGATGACTCATCACCCTCCACATAATGCTGCAGGAGCTGTATTGAAGTACTTTTGGCAAGTAGTTTTTGGCTTTATCTAGCTGGATGTCAAATCAATCTGTCTCTGTTGTCTGTTTCAATCCAACAGTGCAAAGGTGAAGGTTGTCATTTGTAGTCCAAATAAAAAAAAAAACGTGGATGGAGCAATAGTATACTTAATGGTAAACAAAACACAGCGCTGTACAGCAGGAAAACATTTTTGAAATACTGTCCCCGTTTTCAAATAGAAAAAAAATGCATTTATTTATGAAACGTCACAGTACAACAAAAGCATCATGAATTTGAATGAACTATGACTATTTTGACCTCACAGTAATTCTTTATCATTATAAAATGTTATAGAAAGGCAACTTACATCACAGAACTGTTTGGGATATACGAGTATTCATGTGATGCAACAAATACATTTTAGTACAAGATAGCGTAACTGTTATTTTTCTATATGGAGTAGAATTTAGTGATAATAGATGCATTGTAATGAACAATAATACACAGGTAACATCACATAACAAACCACAGTTGCATTCATTGTAGGTTAGCAAATTACACCACTTAAACAATGCTTTGTAGTATCAGCATTTTTTGTCATTTTAAAATAGTACAAGTTTTATACATATACATGTTTTCCTTTAATATTTAATATGCCACTAGGCTGTGTAATATTAAAGGTATAAGATGGTCATTTTCATCAACATCATGTAAGGCATGAATTAAAGTATTTATGCATGACATACATTTTGCCAGAAGTCCTCAATTTGACTTTGCTTTACGTATGGTTAAATATTTGGTGATATACACGTCCCATATAGCAGACTTAACTGTATCCAAATTACCGCCTCATGAGTTTACAAATGGTTAGACTGTGATAAGAGAGATTGAAACAGGCTTGTATTTTTGTTTCCCGATGAAGTCGTTAAAGGGGACATATAATGAAAAACTCACTTTTTCAGAGCTTGTGCACATCCATTTGGGTATCTGGAGTGCCTACCAACCCACAAACTGTGAAATAAGACAACCCAGTCAGGTTTTTGTGGGCTGCCTAGATCAGAAAACATGTGATTCAACAAGCCATTCAGATCTGGCTCCCCTTCCTATGTCACATGCAGGCTCATTAGAATATATCACCAACAGCTTGAGAACTACCTTTGCAAAGGTGCACCATATTTTTCTCTCAAGCCAATCAGAGCAGACTGAGCCTTTTTAAGGAGGGGGTCTTAAAGAGACAGGCGCTAAAACGGAGCGTTTCAGACAGTATGAGAAAAATAATGTATTTTTTTTAACATTAAAGCATGTAAACTTGTTCTAGTAGAAATCCCAAATACAAGTATGAACCTGAAAATGCAGCACACTCTCACTCCCAACTCGTCTCATACCCCCGCTTGGTGACTGATGCACGGAGCACCCCTCTTGCGTTACTTTTGGACGTGTCAGGGACGGCATGTCAATATACGCTCTTTACATGCATAGTTTCCTTTCAAAATAAACTTCCGTTTTCACAGGAAGTTAGGTTTAGGCAAAACAACCACTTAGGTAGGGTTAGGAAACGGTCGTGGTTGATTATAACTTCACTGACTAGCGACTCACGGGACTGATGACGTGACAGAATAAGTCAACGTTACTTTTAGTTTCACATGATCAGCGGTCTCCTGGTTGAAAGGGTTGTGTTTGTTTGACCCATCCATCACCCCTCCTGCACACCCTTAGCTGACTCTCATGCTATTAATACTACGTCACTTTCTCGGACCGTCGAATAACGGCGCGGGTGGGTTTACATTGTGGGTTCGTCACATACTGTCGTTAAAGGGTGCCTCTATGCGTTGGTTTCCGATGCCGAGGGGCGTTGCCCAATCAGCGGTATTTGACGAGTTTGGACTGAGACCGGGTTGGAAAATGAGCATGATATGTCCCCTTTAAGTGAAAAAGTCTTTGGAAATGGCCTCTACAAAGTTGGGTGCTGACATGAGGATCCCAATGGTGCAGAGGATAGTGAATAGTGAGAAAGCCATGAGACAAAGCCTGTCGATAACAGACGCAGCAAATTTCCACTCGTTGCACACTGACTCATCCTCGTCTTGGTTACGGAAGCGTTTGGCAATATAGCGCACCTCGTCCAGGATCTTGGCCAGCCCCGGTTCCACGCCGCTCGCTGAGGAGATGTGACCTGCGGGGAGGAGCATCTCATCCTCACCTGCTCGTCCAACGAGCCGGACCCCGGAGTCAGGCGAGGTGGCGGCTGTGGAGTAGTGGATGCTCTCCAGGCCTCGGACGCCAACGTAAAGCACGTTGCCGTTGGTGGGTTGGGGGGCTGAGGCGCTAGCACTGAGCTCCATGCTGGTCAGGCTGTTCCGTGAAGCCTTGTTGTGACAGGCTGGACGCACCCGCTCCTCACCTGGGCGCTTCATACGCAGGAACCAGGCGCACCAGTTCAGCAGGATCACTCGGGTCTTTGGAATCAAACGAAACATTAATAAGGCTCTATAAATTATATATGATACATCCACCAAAGAACATATATCTTTATCTTCATCTTTCATCCTTCATCCTTTACGTCTAATTTGTTTGGGTTACTTCAAGAATTTTCACTCAGAAGCCAGATCAGTTCAACATTTCACTGAGGTGCTCTACTTGTCAGCGTCACTTTTCCCAAATCACAATGAAATGCTGATTATACCATGGCCCCAGAAAATACCAGTTTCTGATTGGTGTTGTGGTACACACCTTAAGATTTTAGTTTAAAGGTCCCAAAAAGTGCTCATTTCCAGGTTCATACTTGTATTTTATGTTTCTACTAGAACATGTTTTCATGCTGTAATGTTAAAAAAAAAACTTTATTTACCTCATACTGTCTCTAATATGCCTGTATTTTACCCTCTGTCTGAAACGCTCCGTTTTAGTGCATTTCAACGAAATTGCCCTGCTAGGCAACAGCTTGGGTCCATGTTTACTTCCTGTCAGCTGATGATTCACATACACTGCAAACGGAAACAAACTGGGGCTTCGTCCGAAATTGCATACTATGCACTGCATACTCAACAGGTGTACTAGCAAACAGCAGTATGTATCTTTTCGGACACACTGAGCAGTAATTTACGTCGTCACTTCTTGAGAGTCTCCTTGCTGGTTGGAGACGTGTAACCATGGTAACCTGTGCTAACCTCATGTGACCAAAATGACGGTTTGTAAGAATCAAAGTCTGAATTAATTTAAACTATATATTACGCCTAGCAAAGTGAAATCCTTACCTACAGTTATATTGAAGCGCTATTGACGTTACAGAGCTGTCCGTCAATGTCTGTTGTGACATTGTCGCCACTTCCGCATTGCATTGTGGGATATTTACGCTGCCGTAGTGTCCAGCATTGCATACTGTAATATTTTACCGGAAATAGTATGCAATTTGCGTACTGTTGGTCTCATGCTAAGGTTTCGGACATACTAAAATATCTCAAATAATGTTTTAGCGTACTAAATAGCATGTTAGTGTGGAATTTCGGATGCAACATTTGACACATTTAGAATGTATATATGCAATAGAAATATTGTAGATTTGTGACATCACAAAGTTACAGAAATCCTCAAGGCCTGTTTCAAAGGCACAGTTTGTAAATATGGCTGTGTGTAGTTTTCCATGGATTGAGCGTTTCAATACTTTCACAGTAGTTATATAGCACTTAAACTTGCTCTATAATAAAAAAACACATGAAAATCTCACCTTTTACAATATGGAACCTTTAAGTAAAAAAGGTATAATCATTTCACTGCAGGTAACCACTCCGCTTTGTGTTGTAGTATTCTTTGACTCTAAATCTTCTCATTATGTTATTATATCAGGAGGCCTCATTGTGCAAGAAAGAAAGACATTTATTGAAACACATTAGCCAGACTCTGAATCCTCCTGATGAACGTGAAGACCTCTCAGCACATTTATGACTGTTAAACTTGGTGGACACACGGTCTTACACGAGCAAATGCATATTAATCTCAATCAACCACTGTAAGTGATGCCAAATTGACTATAACCTAATAAAAAACAAGATCAGCAGATGTCCAGAGTTTATCATGGTGTACTCACAGTTTTGAGGTGTGGCCAGAAGGAAATGAGTAAAGTGGTGTTAATGGGGATTAAGTCACAGATAATGGTTTAATATGAAACGACACTCACCCATTTCGGCATCTTGCTTCCATCAGGGTCATGATGGTGATATTGTAAGACCACAACTGTAGCGATTACTGAGAGACCAACAATGACCATGGTGGTGGCAAAGTACTCAGCTGGGAGAAGAAGAAATAGAGAGAATAAGAATGGATTCAGTAGAACAGATGCAGGTAACATTACGAGGAGAAAACATGAGGATAAAGTAAAATGGCAAAAAAGGTAAGTTCATGGTCCAAGAGAGCAAAACTCCTTTCTTGCCTCGAGCACACACTTTTCACTTTATGGGTCTCAGAGAAATGCAAAAAAAACTATGTTTTCATTTCACTGTTTCAAACATGGTGACTCAGACCTCTATATAAAAAAATCCAAATATTGGATGGCTGCTTAAACTTAGTTACACTGTGATATAAGAGAACCCCTGATGAAAAATGACTACAGAAATTTTCCCCCATGTCTTCCCACTGATAGTAGTTGACACCCATAGCGACTGCTTTTAACTTTATCCGGCTTACCTATTAAAGGCACAGAGTCTGATGTGGCGGGCATAATCTCTGCAACCAGCAGCATGAAGACAGTCAGGGAGAGCAGGACCGTAATGCCTGGGAAGGAGACCAAATCTCAGTAAACACAAAACTACTAGAGGGGAACACCAGCGAAATTAAGAATTTCAATATGTTATTTCCATGTCTGAGGAAAGTTCAATCAATATTTGTGAACATGAGCTACTCTCTCTCAAAGCCAGAAACCAGAGAGTCCCAAACTTGTGGTGTCATAGGGAATAAAACCCGGAGCTGCTCCATAGACAATGAATGGGAGGCTAATTTTGTGGACCCATAGAATGTTTGTTTTCTTTTTAATACCAAAATGATCTTTATTCTATTGTAGTGTTGTCAGTTGTGAAGAAAATGAACCCAAGAAAATGTTCCCATAATACTCAGAGCATTCCTCTGGGTGCTCTCAGTGTCATCTATGACATTTCTCCCCATTCAAGGAGCAGTTTCACACTTTATACCCTGTGACATCACACATTTGAGTTTTAGCACTCTAGTTGTTGGATTTGGGAGAGAGTTGTTCATGTTTACTAATATTTTTGGACTGTCATAGGAGGCTTTTACATCAGGGACTCAGGCCCAGATCAGGGTACACTTGACCCTAAAGTCCAGTTTGTGTGTTTAGTGTGAACACTGTGTATCGTATCCGGGCACGGTTTGTCAATCTGTGCCTGGGTCCACTTGAAAAGGTGGTCTCGGGTTCGTTTCATGTGTACTTCGGTACTGTACGGTTTGCATCAGGTGTGAAAACCAACTGTACTAGCAGTCGCCGAGTAGTTTTGAAAGGGCAGGCTTTTTTCGTACTCGGGCGCAGTACGAATCAATAGTACCTAATATGAAAACACCTTTAGACCATAGGAATAGGGCCGTAGTTCCCCTTTAAGTTCACTGAAAAGTATTCAAATCACACAGTTATGACAGTTATGATTCTCTGATGTTGAAATCTGTGTGAAGGTAAACTGACATGAAGCATTTAAGTTTTATCATTATTCATGCATTCTGTTATTTTGTATGCATTTGCAAATACATGTGTAGCCTACGTCCTTTGGGAAGAATCCTTGTGGTTACAACTTGTGATTAAATTATGGTTCTTATGTTAATCATTTCTATATGTGTGGCATGACACTGCATGTCAACCTTAGGAGGGGGATGTAAAGGCTGAGGTCAGGGAGAGGACGTTAGTATCCATATTTCAGACAAAGGCAAGCACTGTATTAAATGTATCACGAGCTGTAGGACATATAATGTAAGGCATGTTCCACATTAGATATGATAGCAGATATAGAGCAGCTTGACCATTAACCTTCTTGTAGAAGAAGCACAGGGGCTAATCATGTGATTTCTTTGTCCTCGGAGTGCATTAAAAATGTACTGTACACAACTTTCTGTTGAGACACTTCTTTGTGACTTCTCTGTGAAGGAATGGTCTCCTATATACTGTACAATGTATTTTTTTTCTTCAACCCATCGTTTTTTTGTGTGCACTATTTTGTGTGTTTGATTGCTAATATAATATATAAAAATAATATAATTTCCACGACAACTGCCACAAGTCTGCATAAGTTGGATGTTATGCATCATGCACTGCAGCTAGTGCTGGAATCAGCTGGATAAAATAACGCTGCGGCATCGCATCAGATGAATGATGGAGTCACATCTGTATATGACAGTCAAACACACTTTTCCATCCTTCAAGGTCCAGTGTGTAGGATTTTTGGGGATCTATTGAAATGGAATATAATAATCATAACTATTTTTTCATTAGTGTATAATCACCTGAAACTAAGAATCGTTGTGTTTTCGTTAGCTTAGAATGAGCCCTTCATATCTACATAGGCACCCAAGAGTGTTCCGCCTCGTCCTGCCCTAATGTGTTGTGATTGGCTAGTAGCCTACTTGTTGCCTCGACTATTTGACTCACATCGGAGAAGTTTGCCTTCAAGGCTTTCTGCCAGAAAGTGTTTATTTTAAAACAAACCACAATCTTTTCCTAAACCTAACCAAGTAGGTTTGTTACCTAAACCTAAGGAAATTTCTAGCAGAAAGCCCTGAAGTCACACTTCTCCAATGTGAGCTCCATTTTTGTAACCAGCGTAGCATTAAAGTGGAATTAGCAAGCTTCCTAGCTAAGCCAGCCGCTAAATGAGTAAAATTTAACATGTTCATCCACACAGTCTTGTCCATATCTTTAGTCTGCAATCTTGTCACAGCGTAGGAAAGCACATTGCTATCACCAGATATTCCGCCAATCACAGCACAGTAATACTGACCAATCAGAGCACAGTAGGGCGGGACTAGGCGGAACACTCCTGGGGAAAAAAATAATGCACTTCTCGGAGTCCGCCATGTTACACTCCCATGTTTGTACATTACGGACAAACCACACTCTGGTTCTTGAGAGGGTCTTTTGTGTTTTTACGTTACCTGAAGTCCACCATAGATCTCCTACACGCTTGGAAAGGAAGGGGTGAGCGGAGGGGTATTCAGTTGGTTGCAATCTGCAACCACACCACTAGATGCCACTAAATCCTACACACTGCACCTTTAAAAATCATTTTGTAATAATATGCAAAAGATTAAGTGCGCTATTCCCAGATTTTTTGTATTATGAATACTCATTGTTTAATTCCATTCAAGTGTTTCCAGTTGTATTGTACTCTGTTCTATTCTGTTGCTATTTTGCGTAAAGTCCTCCAATACATCCCATGCATTTTTGATGCCTTATATTCTTATGCAAATTTTGCCTTGTTTCAAATTTTATGCTATTCTTCCACAATTGGGTACTGCACTGTAGCTAAATGTGCAGGAGAAATTGGAATTGCGGAGCTGTTGAAGCTTATAATGTGTCACAGTCACTGACTACGAGAAGGTACAAGCACAGAGAGACAAACTGGTATCTTTAAAATACCTGTGAGCAGAGTTTTCACTAATGAGCTGACATCACTAAGCCAACGGCTCTCTGGCTGTCTCACTAAAAGACTGAACTTCTCAGCAGGATTAAGAGTCACATCTTAATTAACTGCAGGTATGCTGATACACATTTGGCCCCTGTGAAAAACACTTAACTGCTGTCTACATTTTCTTATATATCTTATATCTGTGGAACAAGGAAGAGCATGTGAATCCTTTCAAATGGCTATGAGTAGTATACAGTACATATAATATCTAATACTATATTTCAAAGAGAATAATATTTATGTAAGGAAGCCCTGAGATTGCAAGTGAAAAAAAATTCTGGTGATCCATTTTGACAAGTCTGATCTAAATTGTTTTCTCTCCTGTGTTTATGAATTAAGAACAGGTGAAAAACGGTTTTGCCAGCATCATATGCTTCCAGTTGAATTTTAAGCCTCTTGTGGACAAAATTAGTATTACAACAACAAACACTTAGAAAAAATCATCCTGCCAAAAATAATAAAATAAAATAATAATAATCATCTGGCAAACTTTTTTTCACCTGTTTTTACAGATGAAAAAAGTAACTTAGAACAATTATCCTGGCAAAACTTTTATTTTTCTCCTAGCAAAAAAAATTCTTTTTCCCCACCTGTTTATGTTTTTTCTCACTTGTGTCTCAGGGCTTCCGTATTTCAGCCTTCGTTAACCCAAATTATAAAAACCATACAGTATTTTTCTATTTTCTAGTTAGTTGTTTTCAGCCATGAACATAATTTCATTTTATTGATGACATTTTTGCCCAAAGTTTTTAAGAATTACATCTGAATATCTCAAAAGCAATTTATCTTAACATAAATAATGCGTCAGCTACTCTAGATAATCCAAATCTGGATAATTAGGAACTATTTTCTACCAAAAGAAGAAAATATGAATAAGTTTCAAGAAAATGTTGCTGATCAGTTTTTTGAATGTTACTTTAAAATGCTTTGAGCACCACAAACTTAATTTCATTAACCTGCATTTTACAGAGGTGAAAATAGAGTAAAACCTTAACCATATGCATAGTTCGATAACACATGGGGAAATACATTTTTGCTTTGTGATTTGGATGAACCGACTCTTTAAACAAATGAATACAATGAACACAGTATTGCTGATGAACCATCTAATATAAACAACCCTTCACAACGCTGAGATAAAAATGCAGATGTATAATGCAGCGACTATGAGAGTAAAGATTCATACGCAATAATATTCCTGTTGATCCATTTGTGCATTTTACAAACATAATTCTCACGACAGCCCAATTTTATTTAAATTAAATTTGGGAATAAATGCTGCAATGAAAACACATTCCTCAATGAGAGTTCACCATTCTCAAATGATAATGTCAACACGAGGCGGGGTTGATATACTGACTTCATATGCAGTAGATCTGTGAGCACATGAGCCAGCACACACACACAGTTTACATATAGGGAATATAACTCTGTGAACTACAGACACACACACATCTGGCTCAATGGCTCTATAAAGCACTGTTTGGTTAATGAAGGAATCCAGCTGCAACGCAGGACTCGATTGATTTTTAGGAAGGCACAAACTGCATAAATCAACCCCACCCACTCCCACATACAGTACACACACACACACACACACCACTACCACCCACCCGGAGATACTGCCTCCACCAAGCCTGTGTAATTTATGCATGAAACGGGTTCAAACATTCAAGTCAACTGTGACAATTGAGATAAGATTAAAAGCGTTTTCTCGGTCCACTGACAGTTGAGTCAGTCACTCAGTGCTGATTATCAGATTACTTCACAAGGCCACAGAGGAAGTGGATTAATGAAAAAAACATTGTTTTTCACAGAACGGCTGATTACCCAGGAGACAAACGGGGATATAAATTTATTGTAGATGGAGAAAAATTGGAGAATAATAGAACGGTTGGCTCTGTGTCGAAACCACTTGGGCCGTAAAAGATTTTAACTTCATTATAATGTCATTAGTTTTCAGCTGTATTCTTTGACCTGCGTTAAAACAAGCCAACATGGCAGGAAGCCACGCAGCCTGTAAACATTTTAATATGAAATTATAGCTTAAAGCAGCATTCAGGGTTTCAAGAGTCAAGTCATTTGTTCAGTAATGGTGACATAAAAATTTGAAGTAAATGCATTTCAATAAAATCTTTATTTGTAGTGCGTCACACCCGTAATGCAGCGACAAGTGTCGGGCATCGATTTGTAACTTTATGTCACCGGCTTCCATTGAAAATGCCCTGTAGAGTCACACTACGAGCGACACAGCAACAGTCCGTTAACCAGTGCTATTTAACGACATAACTACGTCAATGAGCGCTTGAGTAACACTTCAACGGCAACTTAATGAAAATGTCCCTGTTTGTGGGCATATTGGAGGTGGTTCCATGGTAGAAATGTCAGTAGCAAATATTGGATCAAATTCAAGGTTTATGAATGTAACGTTAGACTGTAATGAACCTCAAACCTAAATGTTATGCATTGATTCGTTTGATGTTAGAAGATAGATCATTAATGTTTATAGATACATTACTTCCGTCCATCCTAACTCATTAATCACTATATTAGCTTTGGAAAGACACTATTGCCTATTATGGTCTTAAACAGGACTCGACTGCCTAGGACTTGGTCTTGACTCAGACTCGACTGGACCTGGTCTTGGACTTGACTTGGATTCGATTAAGTTGCACTTGACTACAGCCCTGCCTACACATTATATTACCAATGCAATAGCAGCATATGATAGTGTGGTGTGTGTGTGTGTATGTGTGTGAGAGTTGTGTGTAAGTTTTTATGATGGAAAGTTGAGTGAGAGGTGCAAGACAGGTCACTGAGGTGAAGAAAGGCAGTCAGTCAAACTTATAGGTCTAGTAAAACATGTATAGAGGGATGTTTCTGATTCATGTGGTCTACAAATATGAAACATTGCTCCCTAGCAGCAGCCCGGGGCCACGGAGGTGAGCCAACAGAAATAAATCATCTCTGCTTTGGCTTGCAATGATTAGAAACTAACACAGCGTAGAAAATACTGTACATACGGTTCAGAAATTTCTCATTAACTGGCGCCTGTACTTGAATGACTTGAGTGTGTATTACTATGTGTATTTTGATGAAGTTCCAGAGCCACTTGCAAATCAAATAAAAATGCCAAATTGAGTTGAGCCTTGGTGGAAGTATGTGCCATGGGTCCTCTGAATTCCTTTATCCAAGCGCTGATGGAAATATTTTTCTACCGTCTTTACACATAGAGGAACAAAAATATGAGAAAATCCTTGAAATATAATGCAATTCAATACGACAACATCACAAACTACAGTCAAATTTATCACCAAGTTGAATCGAAATGTTAAAAAATTAAAGTAAATATTAAGTATTTAAGCAAATATATAATATAGACCATTTCACAGTTGGAAACATAAACATTCCAAATGGGTCCCAGTTTTTTTCCTGTTGCAGTGGTTGTGAAATGTTGCGTCCGAAATCGCATATGAACTACATACCCAATATGTTTACTATCGTTCAACATACTTTTGTGTGAATAAACAGCAGTATGTATCTTTTCTCACTGACGCACTGAGCAGTAACCATGGTAACCTGTGCCAACCTCATGTGAACAAAACAACTATTTGTGATAATAAAAGTCTGTATTACTATTTGTAATTTAGAATATATGTTATAAGTAGCAAAGTGAAATCTTCTATTTACAGTTAAATTTAATCGTTATTGACGTTACAGAGCTGTCCTTCAATGTCTGTTGTGACTTTGTCGTCACTACCACATTGCATTGTGGGATATTTATGCCACCGTAGTGTCTAGCGTTGCATACTGTAATATTTTACTATAAATAGTACGCAATTCACATACTATTGGTTTCATACTAAGGTTTAGGACATACTAAATTATCTCACATACTGTTTTAGCGTACTAAATAGCATGTTAGTATGGAATTTCGGACACAACCTGCGTGAATGACATCAGCTGACAGGAAGTAAACAAGCTGTTGCCTAGCAATGCAATTCCGTTGAAACGGTCAATAAGTTCACAAGGGAAGAATTTAATGTACTGTATATAGAGGTGAAGTCGCACCCCTCCCGGTGGACCGTATTTCGGAAAAAATATGTACCGTAGTCAACGGTGAGAGACAAATATTTTTTTGCTCCATGAATCACACATGTGATGTTTGTCAATTTAAAAGATCACTTTGCAAGTCAAGAAAGTCACAGTTTGTCGTAGTATCATTTAGTTTTGTGTGTAACCGCTCAGTGAACTACATCTCTCGTGTCACACAATATACGTCACCAACAGTAGCTAGTTGGCTAACGTAGCTATGACCACGCACAGATGTAACGTTATCTTTCCTGATGTGTTTCATCCATTAACTCCTGGTCTTTTTATCAGCCGGGAAGAGAAAGAACGAGTAAGACCCTGTGACTTTATTGACTTGTAAAATCATCTTTTAAATTGACAAGCATCATATGTGTGATTCGTGGAGCAATTCAAACAGGATCAAAAAAATATTTGTCTCTCTAAGTCAACTATCGTTCATATTTTTTCCGAAATAAGTTCCCATGGTGGTCCACTGGAAGGGGCGTTACTTAGCTTTCTATAGGTCAGTTGCATTGGATTGCATTACAGTGTCTAGGCGTTTCTGTTTTTCTGGTCAATGTGTATAAAAACAATAAATAATGAAATGGTGGTAAATTTAAAATGTAAAACCATTGTTGGAATAATTCAGCAGAAAATTCTGCACTGCCATTAATGACATGTTGAGCATTTCAGCAATGTTGCCAAAAAAGTTTGCATTGCACTACTTAATGTGACTACAATATGTCATCTCCCAACAATATTGAGTGCACTACTTTTCACTTCTGCAATGAAGCAGAGCCAGACAAGTGATTTCCAGTGTGTGTGTGTGTGTGTGTGTGTGTGTGTGTGTGTGTATTCCTAACCCAGTGAGATCTTCTCTCCAGAGTCAGCAGGCAGGAGGAAGACGAGCAGGGCCAGAGTGGAGATCAGGACACACGGGATGAGCAGGTTGAGGCCGTAGTAGAGGGTCCGTCTCCTCATCACCACGGTGAAGGTGACGTCAGGGTACGGCTCCTCGCAGCAGTCGTAGAAACGCTCGTTCTTCCGTCCGGGAACCTCTGTGAGACAAAACAAAACACAGTCTACTCTGGCAGGAAATGGAGTGAAAAGTTATGGAAACACTTTTTGAATTTTGAATATCAATCCTCTTCACAGGCCACCGGTTCCCTCTTTACCGACAAGATCCCACTCTCCGTTGGGGATGTAGCTGGTGATGTCCGCCTCCAACATCTTCAAGTCCAGAGACCAGCCGTCGTACGACCAGGAGCCGAACTTCAGGTCACATCTCTGGACATCGAAGGGGAACCAGCGCACATCGATGTGGCAGGTGCTCTTGAAGATCCCTGTTGTGGTGAGACACTACAGGTGAATAGGATAACATTTTTAGCTAATAGATAACACCATGAAACTTCCCCAGTTGATTACTTACAGTAAGATAATTGTTTTTGGTTTTCCAGGTTTTCTGAAATTTTATGTTTAAATATTTAAATGAGGCATTATCTAATGCTAACTTTTGGTGAAATTAGGAGAAATCTACAGACGTAAATAGACAAACTGTAGTAAAAAAAAAAGAAGAAAGAAAAGTCTATTTTGGATGTTTTCTTTCCACTAGTCTGATTTTGACTACAGGAACCTTTTAAGGAGCTCTTTGCGCTTCGACCGCAGGGACCAGGGTCTAAATTGATTTCCCAGGACCTTTTACTCCCAAAAAGGCCCTGGTTAGGTGGTAGTACTTTCTGAAAGTACAGGAACTTTCGGGGTGAACACACACAGCACTGCTGCTTCAACTTGCGTACCGCTTCATTCATAAAACAAGGAAGTAGTCTAGTATCGATTTAGGACCGGATTTAGAATGAGGGGAGAACATTTCTCTTTGTTTTCTAACATTATAAAGTAAAGTTAGGTTCTGCTGTCGGAGAGAGATCGTGCGAGCGAGCTGAGAGGGCGAGCAGTAGAAAAGAGAGAGACGTAGCGTGGTGGTGCTGTGAATGAGAGAATAAAAAGTTATTTTCTGATTGTTTCATGGCGTTAACAATCTAAAGCATAAATAAATAACCCTCAAACACTCAACAGATGATTTACTGTGGAGACAGACGCTCTTAGTTTAATTTTCCTCCTCTGCTTATCATTCATTACATCCAACGTGCATCAGTAAATACTATGCAGCAGTAAATATCGTCGCAGTGAGACCAAACGTTTATTTTTTCCAGGGTGTTTTTTAGATGAAACAGGCGGGCACACTGAACTGCAGGCTGCAGAGTGTATTTAAAGAAAGACTTGCTTTGATATGTACTTCAAATGTAGACGGCTACTGAAGAGGCATACAGAAATGTATGGAGTGGTACTCAGAGCTCTGATAGAGTCTCAACTACTCTGCAATATAGGAAGCCGAGGGAGATGGGAAAAAGAAATGACGGCGCCCAACAGCTAAAGAGGTTTTACTCCGACGAGATATGGAGTCCAAGTGCCATCCATCCTAACGAGAGTAAAAAATCCAATATGACAATGAGATGAAAGTGGCCGGTAATCCTTCAGTAGAAGCTGGCACCAAACTAATTTCCATCCACATTTAAGAAAGATATGAGACGTCGGCAGTAAACAAGGTCTCTCCCGGTGCCGTGAAGATGATAAACCTCAGCAGGGAGTGAATAGAGATGGGGAGCAGAAAAAAAACGTCTATTTACTGCAATGAACCTCAGTGACAAAGACATGTTATCAGGAAATGATTTGGAACGGCCGTCAAGGTCACATCTGCGTACGGATTTACTCATTTAATGCAGTTGTGTTGAGCTCAAGTGGCGACTGATTTTGCGCCAATATGGCATTCAATGAGGGTTCATTTGGAACAAAGTTGAGAGGCAATTTGCTTGTGATAGAGGCAATCAATCCAGAAGAAATTCAATGATGGAGCTATTTACGCCGGTATTGATTAAGATGCTGCGGCGAGGCAGGCCAGAGCTTTGGCGTGGTAAGAGAAAAAAGGAGGGAAGAAGAGCCTGCCAGGGAGAACAGTAATCACCAGCTGTGACAGGAAGGCCTTCTGTTTCAATGTGTGCATGCGTGTGTGTGTGTGTGTGTGTGTCTGTACAGATGGGTTGGTGGTTTTTACATAATTTGTCTTTTAAGACTGCACAGTCTGGCATCAGTGGGTCAGAAGAGGCTGGTTCAGGAAAAGTGCATCGCTGCTCAAAGTGCCACTGTGCGATAGTGATGGATCTGTGTGTTCGGAGCATTTCACATTAAATTACTGTTACTTGGATAGAACCATTTTAAAGGACTAGTTTTTAACATTTCAGGGGATCGAGCAGAAATGGAAAATAAAATTCATATCTATGTTTTCATTGGTGTATAATAACCTGAAACTAAGATTTGTTGTGTTTTTTTTAGCTTAGAACGATCCCTTCATATCTACATAGGGAGCGGGTCCTCTTCATGGAGTCCACCATGTTGCACTGCCATGTTTCTACCAACCCGTTTGCACGAAAAGGCGTATAAATGCCACGATAATGCACAAGGCGTTTAGCGTATAAAAGCCTTTTGTTTGCCTTTTTGTTGTTTGTTGGATTGTCACGTTTTTTATTAACGTTGGTGACGTGTTTTCTGTAGTTGTTTCCGTACGTATTTTACTTAGTTTATGTACTTACTTAAAGCACAACCGTGACGTTTTTCCCTTACCCTAACTAAGTGGTTTTCTTGTCTGAACCCAAGTTTGTGGTTTTCTTGCCTTAACCTAACTGTGGATGTTTGCGTGGCGTACAAAGCCTTTCACGTTTTTACGTTACCTGAAGGCCACCGTAGTTCTCCGACACGTTTGTGAAACTGCGGTAACGTGAGCCGCAGAGTGTAAAGCCGCCATCTGAATTCCGTTGCTCCTAAAGTAGTGTTATTATGGTAAGGATGACCTCTGAGCGAGGCGAACAACGTTAACACGGTTTTAGGAGTGACAGGTTCTGGGCATTGCTTACAGTCAATGACATACTGCCATGGCATACAGTATATAAATATATATCATAAAAACAATCAAGATAGATTCATTTCTTAATTTAGTCCATATTGTCAATTATGTTCAATGTATAAATACAGCTTGAGAGCACCATCATGAAATCCAAATTATGTATGAGTCTTATTATAATGTTTTATTATGTATGAGTATGATTGTTACCACAATTGATTAACGACTTGATTTTGTATTTCTTACCACTTTTTTTAAAAGCTCTATAACTGTGTGCTCCAGACCTCATCACTACTTTTCATCACATTAAATATAATTTTCACATATTTACAGTATGTGCATTCTCTTTCCGACTCTGGAGGTAGAATATAAGGTTTAGTTAAGTGGTTTGATTAAAAAATAGCATGTCTTTTATTAGATACAATATAGAAGACCACCTTTACATTGCTGCTAATGTAAGTTAACTGTGAATAGCAGGTGTTTCCCAGAACAAGTAGCATCTGTGACTATTTTTAAATATTTTTATGTGCAAAAAAGAAAACAGCAGACGAAAGGAGCAATGATTCAACCATCTAACATTTCCAATGACGAAGGACTGAGATTATGACTCTTACCTGGAGGTAAATAGGAACAGGTGCCAGAGTTGTTGACCAAAATGTTGGTGTGGAAAGTAGCATCAAATCGTTCATCAGCACTGTGGACGACATGGAGCTACATCAGTATTTACTGCAGAGTCAACTGTAACCAGAGTACAGCTTGAGCGGAAAAACATTTTAATAAATTCACACAGTGATATAAACATTTGCAAGAGCCGCTATTAATTATGAGAATGCAACATTCATTTGGATGAGCCACCAACAGCAAGCAGAACAGATATGGTGGAAATATACAATAATAATGATGATAAATCATTTTGTATTCAAAATGAAAATTAATGTTCCAATAATGTTCTCTTCCTTTCTTTGTGAACAACCCAAGACGAGCTTCATTGATGTTGAGTTGGCTGCTGGTGTGATCATAGAGGAGACTTGTGAAGCGCTCCACAATAGAAATGACCTCCTCTGGAACGCTTTTTGGTGCCTTTGACAAGACCCATGAAATACGGCAGTAGTGCCCCAGAGAGTGAGGCCGTAAATAGCATTCCAGAGGAGGTCATTTCCAGAGAAGGTCATTTCCATAGTGGAGCGCTTCACAATTCTTCTCTACGATCGCACCAGCAGCCAACTCAAGCTCAATCAAGCTCGTCTTGAGTTGTTCACAAAGAAAGGAAGAGGAATGTTGAATGATTCCCCCCCACTAAGGATGCACTGGTGATGCATTGACTTGACTTGACTCAAAGGAGCAGTATACCAAGGAGGACACTGCTGGGGACAAGCACTTGAGGTGGCACCAAATACTGTATGTCTTCTCAACAGACTGGGGTTGAATGGACCATTGTGGCCGTTTGGTAAGTGCCCCTCGGAATCGGAAACCGACGCACAGAGGCACCCTTTAGCAACAGTATGTGACGAACTGGGCTTTCAATTAACTCCAATGTAAACCCACCCGCGGCGTTATTCGACACAAGAAAGAGTACAATAAGATGTTGTGTTGCCTAAACCTAACTTCCTGTGAAAACGGAAGTTTATTTTGAAAGGGCACTGAGCATGTAGCGAGTGTATAGTGACAGGCCGTCCCTGATCTGTCTAAAAGTAACGCAAGAGGGGTACCCCGTGCGTCGGACTCCGATATCGAGGGGCACTGACCAAGCGGCGATATTTGACAAGTAGGGAGTGAGAATATGTTGGTCAGTCAGTCCTTGAATTCTTAAGTTTTGGCTGCAAGAAAGGCTGCCGGGGGCATCGCAAATGCAAAGAAAGTCGAATTCACACCAGGCAGCTCGTCACAATAACTACATTTTCCTGCGGCCGGGAGGCGTGTTCATGTGTTTCAGGCGAGAAGAAATTCTTTGTAACATAGGACAACATGTCATAGAAGTCACGGGATCTGTTTACTGATTGGCTGCGGGTCCTCTCTGGCTGCACTTTGCCGCTAAAAGTTAAACTTTCCCAACTTATAGTTTGGCCGCACTTCGCTGCAGAATCAAACGGCCGCAGCCTGCTGAGCTCGGGAGCGGCCGCCACAGCTTTCCATAGACACTGCATGGAAGCTTGCCACATGCCGCACTTCGCCGCTGCGTTAAAGTGCACAGTTCTGTGTCAATGTGAAGGACACAGTGAAGAATAGGTTCAACAAAAACAATCAAACAAACGTGTTTCTGAAATACGTTTTTTGAAGTAAATCTTTGTATTTCCTACATTCTTTTTAATTGACTTAGTTAATCGACTCGGGACGGGGCAGTGGCGAAACCCATATGACACAGAGACCAGAAACTGACTCTCGGTGCTGGTTCTTGAGCTGGTCTCAATTTTTTACAATGCTCCGATGACGCAGTGAAGCGTCAACCAATCATATGTTTTTGTTTCACTCTGTTCTTTTCCGTCTAAAAAAATGCTGTTAGCCAGTTCCCAGTGCTATTTAACGACATAACTAAGTCAACACTTCAACGGCGACTCCGAGACAATGTAGCTGGCCACGCTGGCCGTTTTGTTGCTTCTAGTGTGAACACAGCATAATGAGGGAAAACAGGTACACAGCACACGAAGAGCCCCAAATGATGCAAAATTTCCCTGGAGATGGTTATTCAGTGGTCGCCCTCATTCTCCCCTGCTATACCCACAGTTCACTCCCTCTAAATGAACTCCCCAGAGGTTGAGGCATGGTTGAGCTGAAGTTGAAAGGGATAAAAAAAGCCTAAACATTCAGCAGCGTATAATTCACAGAGTCTCAAATCAAGGCTGTCCTCAGAGGGACAATGACAAATGAAGTACAATGCTTCTTCCCATCATTAGTCTATGGGAGAGTAGAGTGCCTCTAATGTGATCTGTTGAGATCTTTCTTTTAAAGATTGATTAATGGTGATCTGTGTAGCATTTTCCGTTAGGGACATATAATAAGATGCTCTTTCTCCCGTCTTATTTGTACAAAGTTTATTCATTTGTCTGAATGATTTATTGCTCCAAAGCTCTCTTCCAGACTGTACTGAATATATTTAAACTGCACAGCACCACTAACCTTGGACGGTGTCTGAAGCTTACCTAACAGTACGAGCCATACATTGTTTAATTTATAGCAACATTTCTGATTAACCTAACCTAATTAAGTATATTCGCTTCATGCATATTGATCTTCCACGCTTGTAAATTGTAAATTAAATAAATTGTAACTGCAAATGTTCCAAAAGGAATGAGGTTTCAGTTTGTTTTGTGCAATAGTGGGGCTTATTTATCTTTCATTTTCTGCTTGTGGGTTTCTCTCCGCAGGATATTCTGAATAAGTCCTGTGACAACGTGTGGTCTGATGTATTGCAGAGCTCATGAAACAAGAGCAGAAGCCTGAATATTTCAACATATTCTGACTTGTAGCCACCTGAATATATTTATTTTTTTCAGGTGGCTTTTATGTTCTGGTGAGCTCAAGGCAATTTTACACTCTGGTGTGAAATAATATTCTATTCTATTTGGGATTTATTTTGAAGGAAACAAAGTAGTTACTAACTGCTTGTGTATGCTGTCATAGCCCTCTCTTCTTAAAACTAGTACCTAAATACTGCTTTGTCAAATTTGGCCCATTTATAGGTGAGAAATTAAAGGATAACTAGGTATTTTTCAACCTGGACTCTATTTTCCCATGATTTTGTGTCTAAGTGACTAATGGGGACAACACTTTGAAATTGGTCCAGTATTGAGGGAGAATGCTGCAGCTGCCAGCCACTAAACGAGCTGTAATGTAATCATTTGAGGAAACCTGGCACCGTCAGTTTACGTTCACGAAAAGTGCTTGTTTTTGTCACTGACAGGCTCAGATTGTTATTATAAGTGTCTGACAACATTATGGAAAGGACCCTATAGAGAAGTAAAACATTTTTGATACCTTTCGCTTGATCCGATCCCTGAAAGCTTGTGTTGCATCCACATTGTCAATATCATGTAAATATTCAGCCATGACATTGAAAATCTTTTAGATAACACTAAGCTACGCTTTCTGTACTCCAACACAACAAATTCTGATAACACTGGTGTCCTGTGGCACTCCTCTCTCCAACTGTCACTCACGTTTCCACCATCGTCTTCCGGCAACTAGTCACATGACACAATGACAAACGGAAAGCAAAAAGTAAGAAAAAGGTTTTATTTCTCTGTAGAGTCCTTTCCATAATGTTGTCAGACACTTATAATAACAATCTGAGCCTGTCAGTGACAAAAACAAGCACTTTTAGTGGACGTAAAATGACGGTACCAGGTTGCCCTTAATGATTACATTATAGCTTGTTTAGCGGCTGCAGCGTTCTCCCTCAATACTGGACCAGTTTCAAAAAGTATTGTTCCCATAGTCACTTAGACACAAAATCATGGGAAAATAGGGTCCAGGTTGAAAAATACCAAAGTTATCCTTTTAAAAAATAGGGTTTAAATTGAAATTAGGCTAATAAGTACCATTTAAAAGAATAACTAAATGTTTGCTGCAACATGTGTGTTGGTTGGACCAACAATATGAAAGCACATGTTTTCCAAAAAATCAAGTTTGACCTTTAAATTAATGAAATGGGCCTCATACAAGAACCTTTTCATTTTCATGTGCTGAGCCTCTCTTACTTTGTACCATCAGATTCAGCATACCCTCTTAACAGCAAAAACGTGTCCTAAATTGCTCGTTTCAACTTGATGAATGCCACCTGACCTGCTCACGTTTGCGAGATTTGATCATTAGCAAAACCAACGCCCCCATATATCTGTCTAAGGCGTCCTGTTCCGTTTCCATTTGTGGGCAAGTTTCATTGACGATAATGTTAGACAAGAGCAAAAAGAAGAACTTCACAGTACAGAGTTTCAAGTCCTGCTGTCAGAAATCAGCAAGATGAAAACATAACAAATTTAGCATTCAAAAGACATGAAATTAGAGGCTAAAAGACCGTCTTTAAAAATGGGAAGCACTCAAGAGGAAGGTTTTATTTAATTACTCTAATTTTTATTTTAGTTGAATCCAGTAACATATTTCAAATAATTAATTCGCAAGGCATTTAATTATTAAAGCAAACAGGTTATTTTACAGGTATCTGTGCATGATTCTTGTCTGGACTACTTTTATATTTTGTTTATACCAAAGATAAGATACTAAGGATGAATCTGTCTGTAGTGATGTGGTTTCTTGCATAAAGCCTTAAGTATTTCTCATATTCTAGGCACAAAATAAAAGGGCCAAAACAAATCATTCCTTTCAGAAAAATCATTTCTGCTGTGTCTACTGTATCACAGTCGGCACCAATGTAACAACCTTGTTTTTAACTCTGGAACACAAAAATCCAAAAATGCATCATCCCTCTGAGACCCCTCCATTATATTGTGCAGAGGACAATGCATGCATGCTGAGTGTGACACCATGCATATCCAATTACAGAGCAGCGCCCAGCGGCTCTGTCTTTACAACACCTACCTGTTATACAGCAGAATGTCTGGCCTCCAAATGAAATGGTCAGGAAATCTCACATTGGCCACACCTGGATAGTCTGCTGTATTCCACTGGAGGTAATGATCATCCCAGTACTGTGGGATGCAGAAACAAAATTAATTTATTATATTTCACATATATATCTTCAACATATCCTTTAAACCTGTATGTGGCTCTGCGTTTGGTAAGACTTGTCTGAAAACCTGGGATTTACTGTAATAATGTATTTTTTAGTGGCGTTATTCAATTCAATTCAAACTATTTCAGACTAACAAGAGGCCATACGCAATAAAAAAAAAGAAAATACAAGATAAAACCACAACAATTTATCATTCAATTAAAAAAAAAAATCATATTATCTCGCCAGTGTTTTCTAAGCCTGGGAGTCCAGGGAGTGCAGCTCTTCCTAGGGCTGATTAAAGAGGACCTATTCTGCTTATTTTCAGGTGCATACTTGTATTTTGGGCTTCGACTAGAACATGTTTACACGCTTTAATGTTCAAAAAACACTTTACTTTTCTCATACCAGCTGTGCTGCAGGACCTCTTTTCACCCTCTGTCTGAAACGCTCTGTTTGAGCTCTGCCGAAACTATCGCTGAAAATCGCGAGCCGCAGAGTTCTGTGGTGCTTTGCGTCCTGTGTGAGCAAATTAATTTACATGGGCACGAAAGGACGCGGGCAGTGCTTCTCCAAAAATGCCTAAACATAAGCAAGTGTTTTTCGTGGAATTCACAACGTTAACCAGTTTACTGTAAGTGTGTACTGCAACCGTAGTGGAGCGCCATAGTTTGACGTGCTGGGCTACTCATTGCGTTGGAAAGTGACGCCAAGGGGTCCTGACCAAGCTTCAGTATGTGACGAGTCGGGTGTATACATACAGTAGGTGTGCAGAAAACTGTAAATAGTGAACATTTTACATTGACAGGATACATACTAAACTTGCAAAGTAACATATGGGCCTGAGCATATAGTTAAAGTATCCTCATAAAATCGTTTGTATGATATCTTATGAAAAAGTAAATTTTCATTTTTCGTTCGTTCTCCTACGAATGTCCAGCAACACAAGCGATCAGTGACCCTGCAATGCAGAATCTGTTTAGGCAACAAAACTTGTTTAGGTTTAGTAAAAGATCCTGGTTTGGATTAAAATAAGTAAGTTTGTTACGTAAAATAAGAACGTTTGTTACGTAACTTACGCATGTGGTGTTAGTGAAGTATGCAAGTTATGTACCAAAAGTAAGGTAAAATAAGTCAACATTGACTTGGTTTCACACGGGAAAGCCTGGTGTTTGTTTGACCCATCTGTCCACCCCGACCTCGGACTCTTTATACTACATCAACTGACTTCTTTAAAGGCAGCCCTTCACGTCCTGGCTGAAGACGTAACCACCTCAAAGATGGGTTAGTAGTACTTGTTATCTTCCTACGTTCGTACTTTTTTTTATCAGAAAACACACGTTTTATTTGTGATATTTACTGGAAATAACATACGACATAGCCAAGAGCAAGTAGGTTGTTATCTAGTGATCTTCTCCAGCCAGCTGCCACCTTATTTTGGTTTCTGTTTTGAAATGAGGAGGTACTGGAGGCTACAGATAACTCCTGGCACACACCTGCGTCTTGCTCATGCCAGGGTCAAAATGTGCGCACACGCAGGTGCCGAGATACAGTTAACAGGGAGTTAAACAACACATTCATCTAACAGTCTGACTGATTTCTTCATAACTATAATTTAAGTTAATGAAGACTAAATGTGGATGTTTCACTCACCAGTTGTTGTCCCTGCTCAGCCTGCTGTATAACATTAGTCCATTGTTTTATTCCACGACACTGAACAGAATAATCCAAACAGGTAGAAAAACGTCACGCCGCGCTGTGCAGCCAGCGTCGGCGTGACGTTTTGTCTGAACTTCTATCGGATACACGGTTCCTATTTTTTCCTGTCACTCATATTGAGAGGAAAGGCTGATTAGTTTAGATAAAATGAGCCGAGAAAACCGGGTCAGTTGTCCTGGATGTAAATGAAAATATGAACTTGATTACTGACACTTTCAGCACAGGCATTGCGATCGCAGTTATATGCGTAGCGTTCACTAGTGAAACTTTATTACGAGCTACCTGTCAAAAAATATAACAGCCACCTCACTAATGGTTCAAATAAAAAACGAACACACAGCGCAAAGAGACAACTATGGAAACTCTGGGAAATATGAACCGTCACGACAATATTTCAGTAAGAAGCCTCGTTTTGATCCGCTCCATTTGCGTGTTTGTTTTTTTGGTTTTTTTTTTTAATCTAGCTCAATAGAAAAAAATGAGAGAAAGTAGACCTACAAACCTGGTGCATTAAAGCACAATTAGGACCAAGAGAGTAAAAAGCATCCTGTGCTCCTCTCACATCTTACTTTTTTCTACCTGTTGGATTATTCTGTTCAGTATTGTGGAATAAAATAATGGACTAATGTTACGTTATACAGCAGGCTGAGCAGGGACAACAACTGGTGAGTGAAACATCCACATTTAGTCTTTATTAACTTAAATTATAGTTATGAAGAAATCAGTCAGACTGTTAGATTAATGTGTTGTTTAACTCCGTTTACTGTATCTCGGCACCGACGCAGGGCGTGCCTGAGGAGTTATCTGTAGCCTCCAGTACCTCCTCATTTCAAAACAG
>CAKAKR010062917.1:0-22069 GCA_916700685.1 Adelosebastes latens
AAACAGAAACTGTTAATTGGACTAGCAGTTGAAACAAAATGAATAAAATTATAAAATACATACGATTGTTGCTTATTACTGTATACAAACTCTATGCAACATGTAATCTAATCTAAATTACTCAAATGAGGACAATAAAACATGTTTTATCTTGATGTCTACATCTAGTTTGTATAAAATTGTTTCATTTTGACGGCGGCTCCTTTTCAAGCATTGGGACCATTTAGCCGTCCCACGCCAACTCCAAAACTGGCCCTCGAAATATCACATTAGTGTCTCTGTTCAACAGATAGACTCTCTGGAGAACCCTGTGGTTCAAAGCCATCTGGACCTTTGGACAGTCTCAGCTTCATTAGTCCTCTACGACAGCTACATGAATCTTTACGCCAAACTATAGTTTCTATAGAAACTTTTCGAGCCTCGCTGTTAGTATATTTAGCACCTATTTATTGGTTTCCTGTGAAAACTTACAGCTCTCATGAAGACCTGGGAACACAGAGGAAGCATAACCTCGCCGACGCAGCAGCTCCAAATAGCTCGCATCGGATTCCCGGCGCTCCCCTGCCATCTGCAACTCAACACCCACCAGCAGCCAATACACTCGCTAACGGGGGTGGGGGTTAATTAATGGAGCCCTTGCTCAGAAACAGCGAGCGTATGCATTAATCATCTCATCTATATTTAATATCCGAAAATGCCTCGTGAATTTCTGATGCAGCTCAACAACATTGGAGTTTTTCTACTTCCAAGAACCAGAAGTGAACCCTGAACACTGTTGATTATCCGCCTCTCACCATAAGATGACCACATGGACACACAGATGTGTTTCACTCCAGTGCTGCTGTGTTCAGCCAAGTTGGCAGCCAGTAAAGGCCCCCATGCTTTCCTTCCTGTCAGCTCATCCACCATCTTTTTTTCCCTCAGATTTTTTTGGATGACCCGATCCAGAGACAGATGGATCAGACCAGGCGCCCTTGTTGCCTCCCCGGCGTCAGGACAACCTGCCAAATCCGCTGCAAAGTTACTCTGAACTTGATTCCGGCCTTTATTGGAGGCGCCTTTGTCTGCTGACTCACTCGTCGAGCCATATTGTCTGCTGCTGCTGTTTGAAACAAAGAGCACAAACTCAGTTTAGATCTTCATATGCAGCTGCTTGATGAGTTACATAGTAGTTGGTGATGAGGCGATATGTTTGGTGTCACTGTATGCCTCACCGTGGTTGTTTTTCCCTTACCAAAGATCACTTTTCAGTCAGACAGTGTGAGACATTTCATTTTGTTTTACTTCTTTTGCTTTTTAAGAAAATTTGGTTTCAGTATTATTACACCAATTTTTAAAAAAGTGGGTCAAAAAATGTCCCGTTAGAATTTTTAATATAAATGTATATTGATCTTTCCTCCTTATTTTTTTGTAATATTTTTCAAACTTTTTTTTTTATTATTATTATTATTTGTATTTTTGAATTATGTGAAACAGTACTGCTAAGCGGAAATGACCCTACTTTATATCTATATTTATATTTATTTGATGAGTTGGGAGTGAGAACGGGTTGCACGTCTACATGTGTTGGATTATTTTCTGCTCATCCTTCTCTTTCCTCTAAGAATAGCCAAATTCATATGTTAGATATAACTTTTCTTTTTCCTCCAATAAACTCAAGAAGGGATCTGACAATTTGAGTCTCATAGCAGCATATTTACATGTGAACCAATCAACACACAGCATTGGCACCTTTTATGTGGCACATCACAGCTTAGCTCTCTGACACTGTTGCTGCTGTTCATTTTTGTTGCTATTTTTAAGCAAAGGTCATAGCTAAATCACCGCAAATGTGTGTGGAAAGCTGTCAAACTGTAGGCTATGTCATACCTGTTAATTAGTATTCAGATTTCTCAGAAGTCACCTGCTCAGTGTGCCTTTCGGATCTCACACTTTGCAACCGAGAAAACACAAAATATATAACTGCTATCTGCAATACGGCTTACAAAAAACGTGGGGAAAACGAGTTAGTGGTGGTTTACTTGAAGCTGCTTCAATAAATAATAAAGAGCTTGAAGTGTGATTGCACAGATGGACGTTTTAAAGGGAGTTCTGATAAGTTCAGTAACTCAAAACAGAGGAATAAAAGCCTCCATCATCGTCTCTTGTTGCTTATAATCCCCGCACACAGATCTTAACGGGCGACTTGTTAATTACAGATTCAGCTCTTTCAGGTGCATTACATGACGATGAGCTAAAGGTCACAGCTGCTTCACACAAACTCTAGAAGCCTGTATTTTTCTTGTCACATTATCATCTCAAGGCTTCTCGTGGCAACACAACACCAGCGTTGTTCTGCTTCGGCGGCTGTGGATGTGAGAATCGGTGTCATGTGTGATTGCTGAGCTCGGTGACCTGACGGATCAGTGTGCGTTGTACGAAGAAGCATAAAAGCATAATTGCACATGCACCTTGTCCACCTTTTGTGCTCTCCATCATGCTATGCCATAATTGCTGCCTTGGCATAAAGATAGGTTGCCAAGGTACAAATAATTGCTGTCTGTAAACTGTGAAGGACCAATCAGGAAGCATGTAATATATAACAAATATCATCTTTGCTTTTTAGATACAGAACAAACTTTAACAAACAGCAGGAGTACAAATAAAAAAACAACCATCTCACACAAGTTTCTAAGAAGCTTATGATTAAAAAGTGGAAGTCTGAGCTGTTAAGTATCGTGGCATTTCCTCTGGCTTGTTAATCCAGTGTATTTAATTGAAATCTAATGCAGCTCATGACAACGTTGGTGTAAAAGTGTGAGTCATAAGACAGAAGTGATACAAACCTGTGGAAGTATGACTGAGAATCTACGGCCATGCAGTGGCTCAGTGAGGCGGTAATTAGGTCTGCTAATTAGCATTAAACAGAAAGTGCAGCTGAGGCTGATGGGAATGTCAGTTTTGCAGCTATTTCAGCCCTGTCTCCCAAAAATGATATTCCCATACAACAAAACTGCATAGTGAATTACATTTCGAGGGAAACGTATTTTGGCGCGGTTTGTTTTTGACGTATCAGAAATACGTTTGTAATGTGGAAGTTCACATAGGGAGGAAGCTGTGATGGTGGATGAGTCAAACAAACACAGGAGGACACTGTTTGTGTGAAACTAAAAGTCAGCGTTCACTTAATTGAAATTATGTCCGTAACTTAAAGTTGAAGTAGGCGAGATTGGAGCAAATATGATTAAAAAAAGTTATTTTTATAAAATGGTCACTATATCCTGATAGTAGTGCATGAGACAGGTAATCTGAAAAAAATAATTTGCCTCTGTGTCCTCTGGTGTCCTCCGGTGATCCTAATGGCATCTGCAAGATTTCACAGACCGGAGGAAAACAACCAATCAGAACTGATCTGGTGCCTGCCGTCCAGCTGCCATCTCTGAGCAGCTATCAATCACTCACGAACTTCGACCAAACGGTCAAACTAAGCAGCGCTGATCGAATATGAATCAATATTCTGTTACTGTAATGCTTATTTCTCTCCTCAATTGTTTTCAGAAACATCTTGTAGTGTACTGTTTAGCTGTAAAATGAGGAAGTTTGTGACCCGACAGCCATGTTGAGATCTGCTGAGGAAATACCAAGCACCGCCCACCAGCAGGAGCACAGCCAATAGGAACGCTCAATAGGAACGCTCTCTCTGAAATGACCTGTGATTGGTCAGAGTCTCCTGTCACGGGCTAGATTTTTTTTTGTTGTCCAACAACAACAACCAAAATTCCTGCGAGAACTCATATTGACGAAAATACACGAAAATCCATCTCAAAGAACGGCACTGAAGGTTGTTCTTGATGGAAAAGATGTTTTCACTCTTCTCCCGACTGGCTTCGGCAAGAGTTTGATTGACAGATGGTTCATCCAATCACCAGCCAATTATTTTTTTGAAAGTACCTGCCCTTTTCTAAACAGTTTCTAATGACGGCGTCTCAGATGGTTCTGTAACAAACCATCTGACGGGTCGATTAGATGGGAATGTCAGTTTTGTAGATATTTGGTATTAAACCAAAGTGTTGCACAAATTTACATTTTGACCTGCTGGTGACGCGAGACGAAAAGTCAGAGGGAGTTATTGGGGAACATAGACATCTGAACCAAATTTCAAGGAAATCCATCAAATAGCTGTTGAGATATTTCTCTCAAAGCCACAAATGTCAACCTCATGATGGCACTCAAGGAAACGTCAGCAAAGTCTTCAAAACATTAAGATTAGTAATATCATTGTCAAAAATGGCTCAAATTTGTGATGGTGTTCACTCCTGTTATTCCCTTTTCTGTTCTGTAAAAAATCTACATTCAAAAAATATAGCCAGCTTGAATTAATGTGTTGAAAGATATTATTTTCTGTTAATTATTGGCATTCAAAATGGGATTTTTTAAGTCAGTTATTATCAATGACTGACCTAAAATCCAGGCTGAATAAAAGCTGAGATTCTGGTACCAGTAGATAATTTACAACAAGCCTGGATATCATTATGTTAATTTAAAAATAACAGCGTCTTACAGTCGCCCGCAGTACCTAATGGTTTCACATGAAATTTTCATTGCAGGGAAATACTCCCATTATAGGCGTCCCTTGTTATGTTTCCTGTCAAAGAGAAAACATTAAGAGGATTTAGGGATTATATTCTGTACATGCAGTGACATCAGTCCTTTACATATTATTAAAGTTGGGGGAAATACATCACGTTTTGTCATAATTGCCTAGAAAGTCGATGAAGCACATGTGAGACCCTATCTCAGGAAAACACCATTATTTTATTCTGCTCACTCCCCGAGGACTTCTTTGTGGGAAGCTGTCAACAAATGAGACGCTGATCACACTTTGCAGAAGCAGCGTGGTCTTCTATATGTTCTTTGTTCATACATGGTACCTATAAAGGTTTTTTTTTTTACATGCAGGTTCATTTTCATAAATTTGAAATATATACTCCTCTGAGTTTATTATCTACACAAACCATTTACATAAGATATGAGCACACGGAGGGCTAACAAAGCACTTTGCTTAAGTCTGTCACAAAAAGACGTCGTGAGTAGCAGAAGGAAAATAATTCCACTCAAGTTCAGCCATCATTCTCAACCAAGATCCCTAGTGCTCCTCCAGTTTCTTCTCAACAAGTGCCAAGTAATAATGACACGAATGTGTTGCATACCAGCTGTACGCTACAGTTGAAAGACTCTTTACAATTGATAAAAACTGGCATCAGGGCATCATACAGACTTAACTCTTTGTCCCATGCTCTCCTTTTAAAAGAGACTATAATGAAATCATTTCAACACCAAGCCCCATCATCTCCCGCCGTAATCATCAAAAGTACGCCAATTTACAATTTTGGACTGCAGTGGTTATTGTTTGTTTGGTAGTTTTTGTTGGGTGTACAACTGCGCGTCGGACGGTGTTCTGGCCTCCACGTCGTCCATTAATTCCTGATAATGGATACCTTGTCAGGAATTATCCTTTACTTAACCACACAAAAATGACAGTACACATATTGGGTATGTAGTATGCGATTATTGACGCGGCCTATGGCTACTTTTTCCCAGATTAATAACAAGTAACTTTGGGTAGAAAAAATATCTGTTTCCATCGCATTACTTGTGCTTTCCCGAGTAACGTTTTTGAATTTGGGTACATCCCTCGTATTGTTGTTCAATGCATATAAATATACAACATAGTGTGCATGTATATACATCTTCAGGATAAAGACAAGTAAATCTCTGTTCCTGCATGGTGATTATTCCTTCATTCATTTCTGCAACTAACATGACAGATGACATCTCTTCGCCCTCATACGGTAATGCACTCACAGACCAAAGTCATAAACAGGATCATAATGTTTTCTACACAAACCCACGCACACGATAAGGTGGTGCCTCTGATATATAGCGCCATTCATCATCCTGCTCTCTGCGCTCCATCCAAGTATTACTCATTAAAGTCAAAGAAACTGCATATATTTCTTGTCTTTAAAAACGCTCTGCAGAGGAGAATAAGCACTTTAGTTTAATTCGTCTTTCCTCCCGCTCGTCGGAGGGAAGAAGTGAAACAAAAAGGTTTAACTGTGGTTCTCTCCTCTGTGGTTCAAGTGCTGCCATAAATACAGCCGTCCTGTCCCATAGGATATGCAGTATAGTAGCTATAAGACTGTGTCCCATGAGGTATCAGACTCCTGCAAGAATTAATGAAAAACTTTTTGATTAAAACTATTTCTCATAACTTCGTTAAAATATAATTAGAATGTTACTGGCTGAAGTAGTTGTGTCATCAAAGTGTTCCAGTGTTTCTGTTCAAAATGTCTCCCTGCGATGCAGAAATCCTTACGCAATTAAGAGGTTGAGATGTGAAGGAGGCCCAGAGGGACGAGGAAGTGTGTCTTATCCACTCCAGTGAACCTCTTTTGGTTTTGACAGGAGTACACCTGTGGGACAGACAGCAGCGAGGATGTCGCTCTGGTCTGGTATTAATGATTCTTCCCAGGTCACGGCGGTACCTGTGTTCAACTGATTTGTCACAGCGTCATTTTAACAGATATTAATAAAACATGTCTCTCTCTAGATCGGAAATCAGAAAAATGGAGATGCTAGGACGCTAATGAGAGGGAATGGAATCATTTAACAGATCGAAAAAGCGATGCAATGGTGAATCACATATGAGTTACAGCTGCAGCTAGGATTCATTGTTGTGAAGGTTAGACAAATCGGCATTCTTCAGAATATTGGTATATTTTACTCTTTTTTTACTCTGACATTAGGGAACAGCTAACCTACATCTTCAGCCCAGTCGCCAGGAAAAAATTTTGGCATTGTACATTTCTGCAAACCATGGATACGTTTTGCACTCGGCCAGAGCAAGTGACATAGTTTATTCATCAGTTTTCATTCATTCATTCATTCATTTTTCGCCCCTGCTTGAGTGCCTTTCCCTGCGTCGAGCAAAGCCAAACTTTAGTGTGAAAATTTGGCATAAATCAGGAGAAATACGGGAGAATTGTGACCCAGGGAAGAAACCAAGAGAAGCGTGTTTTAGAGAAGAGTTGATTCAATAATGTTGAAGGTACAATTTATTGCAGGACTGTTGTATTAGACTGCATTAGTTTAAGCTAGGTGTACCAAATTAACTATAAAGTGTAGATTTCAGCCAAATGAGCAAAAACAGTTGTATTAATGATGATGCAGTTATCATATTCTTCAAATGCTAATATACAAAGTATAGCTAAAATAGATTGCACCTTTTGGCTGACTTTTATAGAGCATCGCATTAGTTCAGGCAGTGGCTCATTCATAAGCCAGTAATATCATACTGTTTTTACTAGATGTTTACATGCTTTAATGTTCAAAACACATTATTTTCCTCATACTGTGTGTCTGTTTATACCTGTATTCACCCTCTGTCTGAAACGCTCTGTTTTAGAGCCTGTCTCTTTAAGAGCCCCTCCTGAAAAAGTCTAGTCTGCTCTGATTGGCTAACAAGAAAAATATGGCGAACCTTTGCAAAAGTAGTTCTCAAGCTGTGGGCGGTATATTCAAATGAGCCTGCATTTGACATAGGAAGGGGAGCCAAATCTTGGTTTTCTGATCTAGGCAGCCCACAAAAACTGACTGGGTTGTCTTATTTCACAGTTTGTGGGTTGGTAGGCACTCCAGATACCCAAATGTATGAGCACAAGCACTGAAAAAGTGAGTTTTTCATGATATGTCCTCCTTAACTCAGACCTTTATGCCAGTGTAGTTAGCTGTTACAGCTCTCTCCACCACCCAAACCTGCTCCTATATTTTGCTAAGCTTCTGGTAATGTTGATTTGACCAAGATTTAGTGTTTATGCAAAAATCCTCGTTGCTGCTGGAAATCTTTGAGATCTCCCTCAAAGAGCAGAGCCTGTTTGGCCAAATACCTGTACCTGTAATTTTACATCTTGTGTTGAAATCAATATTTTCATGCATTTGTCTTCACTTTGTTCCTCCTAAGAGCACAGTCAGGACTAATAAGTTTGCATTCGGTGTGATTCAGCGGATGTCTGTGTACATATATGTGTGCATGTATATATTTATAAATGCTTATGTAAGAGTGTGCGCGGGTGTGTTAATGCCGAACCAATGAAGTGAATCCCTGCATTGTTTCACACCACAGAGGTGAGCTGACCTTCTGCGAGCTAATTAGGCTTTGCAAGAGGAGAGATAATGAGAGGGAAGCACGGCACATGTGAAAAATACATGACTCTCCCATTTACCGACAAATTAGCTGCCTAGATGGTGTGTAACTCGAAACAACAACTGGTAAAGGTCAGAGAGGAGACACAGCTAGATGGATATCCTCAGGTCTTCCACCGCTGCCTGCTTCTCCTCAGACGCCTGGTAATTCCTTTACCTGTGGGGCCTAATTAGTCATCAGTGAGGATGCAGGAGGGCCGGAGGAGCACAGACATAGATGTTTTTAACTCCTCTGCCACCTCCACTGGAGCTGCTGGATCATAACATCGCCGCCAGTGGCCGGCACTCATTACAGCCCAGGCTGTGCTTCAGGACAAGAGCTGTGATAGGACTCACATTCTCCAGAGGTGAGGAAGAAGAAAGAGCCCGCTGTCATTTATTCATTTCACAAAAGTCATTATCCCGGCCTGCATAGCTGTTCCAGACTGAAGTCCGAGAGACGGAAGATGGAAGCGGGGTGCTGAAATAAAAGATTATTCACTCAGGGTGTGAAGAGTTCATTCCCAAATAAGACATCTATCTGCCTTTTGAAATTTCATTCCTCTGTGAGAAAGGATTTGATAACACAGAGAGCGACAGGTTTAAATTGATTCAAAAATGTCTCGGGAAACTGAGCTGACAACTAAAAATTTAAACTTTTAACACAAACTTAAGTAACGCCATTTCCGTAGTCATTTCAACCCAAACCATGATCTTTTCCTAAACCTAACTAACTTGTTTTGTCGCCTAAACTTAAGTTGTTTCCTATGCAAACAAAAATTGACACGTGTTACTGGACATCCGTAGGAAAATGCATGAAAAATGAGGAATAAGATACAATAGGAACCGTTGTATTGGGATACTTTGACAATATCACAACTGCTAGCATCTAAACATCTGTGACTCAGTAGCGGTGTCAAACGTGCAAAATTCCCCCTCAAAATAGAGCCATTATTATTATAAATGATATCCATCACTTATAGGTGATGTTACAGGTGGTATGTTTGTGTTTTTCTACAGTCACAGTATCAGTACTACCACTTGACTTATCAAAAGCCTTACAGGTCCCTTAATAGCTTGTGTGAAAATGGTGTTATTTTTGTGCTCTGAACACTGAATAAAAAGCATTTTATCATTAATTGGGATTGATATTAATCAGTTTGGGCTGTAACCAGCTGCAGGAAACACTTCTACACATATATTCCACTGGATAGTACATTTAATTAAATCCAATGTGTAGTATTTTTTGATTAAATGAATGAAAAACAACAACAAATAAAAGCATATACATGATGTTCCTAATGACTTAGTGATCAGCAGTCACACTTTGGAGATGTTAACAGCTCCACTGTTGTTACTGCATTAAACATCCCTGTACTGGGATCAGAAGGGAATTTCTCTCTTTTGTGATGAGATTAGACTCCGTTCCAGTGATTACTCAGAGCTCAAAACTCAACCTGCAGGTGAGAACCATGCCTGTGCATATCTTTGCATATTTAAGCCTGAATATTTAAATACAGAACATTCTAATCACTGAATATTTTTCATGTCCTTGATGTTAATACCGTGATGTTCGTGGTGGCGCCTCACTCGTGTTCCTGTGAGGATGCCGAGAGCGACAGAGGAAGATGTGTTCCTGAAAACAGGAGGGGTTTAATGTGGATTCATCAATGCATACTCATTTATGATTCTTGTATTATTGTGTAACTCAACGCTTCCTTAATGATCGATCACAATTGTTACAAATAATAATTTATTAAGCGCCATTTACTGGTTTTCAGAACTACATTTAATGCAGTAAGTTGAAGCCTCTCTTCACTGCAGATGAAGAAGAAGATGTTTGGGAACCAATGAGATGGAAAAGTGATGATGTTAACCAAACCAAACTAGAGTCGGTACCATGGTGTGGCATTTTAATTCGCCACTGTTACTTAAATAAAGTTTAACTTCCATTATAACTTGTGTTAAAGGTTAAATCTGTGACCAAAATATAAAAAAACAGAATCACTTTAGCAGGACAAATCACGTTGAACCCAGCATCTCTCTCAATTCGATTTTGATCAGTGTTTTTTGTGGGCGTTGTAGTCAAGACAATTTATTTTTGACCTGACTACAATGCCTATGTAAATTGTACTAAAATAGGTCTATATTTCCAGTCCTGATTAATTTATGCAGGTTGCTCAGGATGTAGATAGGATTGTCCATTAATTGTAGAGTTGGTTGTTTGACGTGTCTTTGACTGTTATATTAATGCAGTCCATTTACCACAGACTGCTGCCTTCCCATGTATAAGTGAAAGTCTTTAATCATGTATGTCTACATACATCAGGTGTATGTGGTTAGAAAAAATCACACAGTGGGTCCTCCTTTCAAACACCAACCTGAGAAAAGCCACAGGGGCCCATCTATCAAGAAATGTCACTAAGCCGCTCAATAACCTATTTATAATGCGAGGGGGCTGTCTGTGTGAAAAAGTCAGCTCTCACCAGGGACCTCGATGCAAAGCGACGATCCACAAGCTGCTAATCAGCATCGCCAGAGCATAGTAAGAAACAGCGCCAAGATCAAGGCTCCATAAATCACCTCATACGTCACCTCCTCCTAAATTCTGAAAGTTAACCGAAGCAGTGGGAGGTTAGCCTCCAGCTCTCTCACTGTTGAATCAAGAAGTGCAGGAAAAGGAGAAACCTCCTGATTCCAGTCGGAGCCGGCCCAACACAGGAAAGCGCCTTGTAAATATATTCCCTTTGATCCGGCCGGCCTGGCGCAGGTTGACTGAGATCCAAGCAGGCATTAGACGACAAAGGGATCCGAGTGAGGACAAGCCACATGCATACCGAGTGCTGAGGAGGCCAGCTGATCGCGCCATCTGGCCTTCCCAAGCAGGCTTGTGCTCCTTGAAGAGACACTCGACTGATCTGCAAGGACTCAAGGAAGTAAGACTTTGGAGGGATGACAGAAACCTGCAGCAGATTCTGGGTGAACACACACAGGTTTCAGGGATTAATTCAGATGGAAAAGTTAGAAAAAATCAGAGCTGTTTAAGCACAATTTGTTCAACTCTGTCTTCTCCAAATTACGTTCCCATACAACTAAACTGAATTCTCCATTACGCATCGAGGGAAACATATTTTTTTTATTTTCGCCCTTTTAAACAGTTTTAAACACGTGGATAACGTAAATTGAAACAGAACAAAACAAAAAATGCAACAAAACTACTTGGTTCGGTTTAGTTAAAAAAAACGTCTAGATTAAAATAAGTGAACATTGACTTTTAGTTTCCCAGGGGACACAAGCCCAGTTTTGTCTGACCAATCCACCATCCCGACCTCCTCCCTACGTAGCCCCTTCTCATTCACAGGGATGCTTTGTCACGTTCATCGGCGTTCAATACTGCCGGTGGATAGGTCCAACAAACACAAGATTTTCATCCAGGAGACCGCTGTTCACGTCCTGTGCGTTAAGTTACACTTTCACTTTACAATCAGCTGTAAATTTGTCTCCTGTGTTCACAACGTCAAGTCACATTTGCACTGTACAAACGTAGTAATTTTAAGCCCAACAATGTTATTTTTCCTGAACCTAACGTAGTGGTTTTCTTCCCTAAACCTAAGCATTTGCTTTTGTTTAATTCACAACATTAAGTACGTGCATACATGCGACCGAAAAGTGACACTGAGGGGTCTGACAGAGCATCCGTTTGTGACGAGTTAGAATGACTTCCACAGACTATCATTAGAAACATATTTCTGATATGTCAAAAACAAACTAAATCCTCGACAAAATGTTTTTCCCTCATAATTCACAATGCAGTTTCGTTGTATGGGAACGTACATTTTAGGAGAAACGGCTGATTTTGTTATGACACTTGAATAATGCTGATTTTTAATAACGGCAATTTAAGGTGGGGCAAAGAGCATCTATGACAGTTGCGTGAAAGCGTCTTTGTTTCAGTGCATGATATTGTTCAGTATGTGAGTGCACAGAGGAAAGTAGGCACACAACCACACATGCTAAATAGGATCTTTAAATGGGTCCAGATTTCCCAGAAAATACTGGGATTTCAATTACCAGTATTCGTAAGTCATTTGACAGGATTTAACACATATGTTTAGGTGTTGTTTTTCTTCCATGAAGCTTTTTGAAGATTGCAACTGGAGATTTGCAGGTCCAGGATTTCAGTCTAAAGGCTCTAGTTATTGACACGAAAATAAGGATTATTTGTTCGACTACTTTGTTGAACTATTTTTCAGCCAATTTCCTGTTTCAGCAGCAACATTACTGTGGTAAAGATTTTCCTCTGCAACAGCATGAGACTGCAGACTTTCCGGAGGTCAAACTCATTCTGAGGGGAGCACAAACTACAGGTTTAATGGTGAGGCAGCTCATGTTGGGGCCGAGGCTCCTGCAGTTTGCTGGGGATTGATTTATAAACTGAAGCCCTGCAGGAAACCTGCTGCTGTTTCACCCCTCTTAGATCTTTTCTCAGACGGTTTTGTTTAGATTATTGGGATTCACCTCGGTCTATTACTGCTTGTGTTATTTTAAAATGACCTCAGTGCACTCTCTGAAGGCAAAAGAGCTCTTTAAACTTCTCCCTTTTTATCTTCTAGTTCCTGAAGCAGCTCACAGAAAGGCTGCAGTGTTGGACCTCCTCACTTCTCAACTACACACAGTCGATTTATGCAGTCAATAATCTTTTTATTCTGTAGAGTCATTGCTGGTTCTCGGGCACTGGTGGGGGTGGTGGTAGTTTAGTATTCCCTTCATTAATAATCTTAAATTATGTGTTAGTAAGTCCAACCATCATTCGTAAAAAGTGGTATTATAAAGCCAGCACCATTTTTGGAGATCCACAGAGGTGCAAAGTGTAGATGTCTGCCCACTACCTGTAGTCTACTAGTCCGCAGACATGTTTAAATAGGTCTGCTGTGAGAAAGTCTCACGACAACAACTTTAATTGGGAGTAATGACCAAATGAAGTTTAGATGTTTTTCTGGGAGGTCTACAGGTGTCCAAAACAGGTTTGATATCTAATAAGTCTCCATCCATCTTTTATGCACATTTTCAGTTTGCGTATTAGAGTGGAAAAGGTAAAAATTTTAAATAATGCGGAAAAAAATGTTGCTGATTTTCTGGATATTCATTTAAAATATGTGCTGCATTTGGATGGAAACCTAAATAAAGTGTTCGGAGAAAATGTGTTAAAGAAGAAGAGGATAAATAATCCACATGACATGACACAACAATTTGTGTGTAACGTAATGTGCATAAACATGGATACATATCAAGCCTGGTTTGGACAACTGTAGACCTCCAAAAAGAAGTCCCAGAAAAACGTCTAAACTTATTTTGGTCATTTAAAGTTTACTCGAGACTTTCTGACAGTAAACTCATTTTTAAATGTCTGCAGCCTTTCAGGACCGGTAGCAGGCAGACATCCATGTTTTGATCCTGTCTTGCACGTCTGTGGATCTCTAAAAATGCCCTGGCTTGACATCTTTATATTGCCTTTTCTTGTACGTAAGGGTGGCCAAAATGAGTCATGACCAGATCTCCAGGTATTGGACCTCTGTTGGACGAGATACAGATCTAATCAAGATGTGAACTTTTATCATTGATTAGTAATTAGTAATAACCCAGAAATCCTCCCACCTCCCTTTTTTTTCCCCTCTGGAGCGTGTATGGTCCAAGTTTTTTTTTTTTTTTTTTATCCCAGCGAGTGAGCCTTCCAAGCGTGGGCGTCTGCTGGAGGCAGAGTAATCCTCCTTGGTCTCCGAATCCAAACAGACCCAACATGAAAGGAAAGTGCAATTACCCAGCCTTATTCCACATCAATTGGACGCCACCACCAATAAATGTCTCTCCATTCTGACTCAGTTGTCTCCTCTATCTGCGAGGGACCATATGGGCTTTTTCTTTGTTTCTGGGACACAGTGAGAAAAGTCACAGGTGAAAAGTAGGTTTTAAATAACAGGGATGGATTGATATATCACTCTGACATACTGGTTTTAAGCCACAGTATATGCCAGAGTTTCTCCGTACCACTGAAGAAGTGAAGTGAAAATACTTCACGAATCAAATTTTGGCAGAAACATATGGGCACAAAATATGCCTCAGTGACTTCAGCATAAACAAAATGCTTCTTTGTCACTTTGTCAGACATTAGATAACATGTACGATACACTGTCTTTGTTAAAAAATCTGAGTGAACGGTTTCATTAATTGCTTTACATGCTTATATCCTATTTCAAAAGCTTTATTTTTAGTTCAACATATTCATTTTGGGTGATGTTCCAGGCATATTCAGAGTTGTATTTATTCCCTTTTTAAATACAAATAAGAATAATTTAAACTTTAAAAAACACATCTCTTAAAGATATGATTTAATAAACCAGACAGTTAACAGAAATCGGAATTTGAATGGAGATGGAGATTTACATAATTAGATTATCTGAATATTTGAAATGAGTCAATGGATTGATTATGGGGCCCACAATTAAATTAAATTAAAGGGGTAAGGCATGTGGTTACACTAGGGCAGATAAAGCTATTAGAAGTGCAGCTGTTAAAAGCAGCAGATTTAATGGACTGAATGTTTAATTGTTGGACCGATTGTTTTATATGGATGATTAATTGTCACCTGGACAAAAAAAATGCAGTGAACCAGGAAGCCTAAACAGTAGCATGTACATTCAGTAGCCAGTTTATTAGGTACACCTAGCTAAAACTGATGCTGTCACTACGACAGTACTGCAATAAATCCTGGCTTCATGAAGGTTGTAATGGACAGTTTTTGTTAAAAGGTATTGATTCAACTTTTTGATAATTTTTTTGTTTTGTTTTATGATGAATGAATGTACAAATGAACGATAAAAACTGGTATGGTATATGTAGCCTACAGAATGAACAATAGACCAATATGTATACAGCACTGAATATATGTACGGTATGAACAAAACCAAAATGTAATTTGTAATCTTTCATTTAGCATAAGCTTGTCATTTGTCCCGGGAATGAATGCCAATTGTAATCTTTCCCTCTAAAGATAAGCAAACTATAGTCACTTCACTCAGATAATTCTGGTTACAACCTTCTCTTCTCATATTGCTTGGTGTGAATTACCATTTTAAATCTAAAACCTGTCACACTGGTCAAGGTGCTCTGACATTGACGGCCCATTTCCACAACTCATTCATTCTGCTCTGTCACCTTTTAGCTAAATATAGTTCCCAGTTTCTGCCCCGAAGTGTCCGTCTGACAGGTGATGAAGGAATATTCTCTGCCACTCCATCAAAGTGACATCCACTGAGAGACCACACAATGGCTGCTTTATATTAAATATGTATTATATTCTAAATACATTCCTTTCTATATCTAAATGAAAACAGCTTCAAGGTGAACCAGAGATTTCCATTAACATGCAAAAAGTCAAGGATTTTGCAGAACTATTTCATTTCACAACAAGTGTTTCACTCCAGAACAAACCCACTCTGTATTCTCCTCTCCCATCTCCTGCATACGGATCCTCAAAGACATAATCCACCTACACCCTGCTCAGCTTATGACAAATCATCCTGATGCATGCATGGCAAATTCTCCCACCCTGAGAGGCCCTGAGAGGGCTGCAGTCTACCGTATATTACCACCAGTAACATCCTGCGTTAGCTCTCGCTGAACCATCAATCCAACTATTTCAACATCATTGTGTGTGATTTGCTTTGTTATGTTGATGCTAAATTGGTTGTCCTAAAAGGAAAATGTAATTTGGACTGAAAGATAAAGACGACATAGCCTTAATGTCAAATAAATGTAAACACATTTTGTCATATATCAGACAACATTATAAAGATACCAAAGTCTATTGTGACTCTCTATTTTAGAAAATTATATTTGTACTTACATTGTGGAGCATATTATTACATTACTGATGAAATTACATATGGTTGTATTTGTCTCAGAGGAGACACACCTGATAATTATGATAGTTAATGGTAGTTATTTCAAAGTAATAACTCTGTTCAGCTTTCCATTTGGTGAAAGGCAAAGTCTCTGACTTGGACATGATATGGGAGTTGTTGGTCTTGACTTTAGAATCACATGTGACTTGCAAAACTTGCTAAATTTGTCCCACATGCACATGTATGCTTTGAATACAGCAAAGGTCAATTCACCTCAAGTGTGTTGGGGTGCGCTTTACAGGTGAAATGTGTAAAATCTGGCCACATGCTCCAAACACATAGGGGTCAGCATTTCACCTCTACTACTGGATCCGTATAATCTAAATTTACAGTTTACAAAAAAAAAGCCAACTACTAATTAACAGCAGAGCAAGAATACGCAAAATTCAACCAAACAGCTGAAACTCTGAGTCAAAATAACTGCCCTCTTATAAATCTTCATGCAGTTCAAACAGTTCTGTTACAGCCGTTAGGTTAGATCCAGACCTGAATGCTAGTTGCTACAGTTAACCGCTAACTGAAGGTCCGTCTCCCGGAGCCACCCCCCGCCCTCCTCCCGGCGAAGTGGTCTCCTGGTGGCGTTGAGGACGAAATGAAAATATGAGTCGATTTCTTGTTTCGGACACTTTGGATTTTATCCAATAAACCCACTATCAAAGCATACACAGACCTTGTACCTTCAAGGTGACAAGCCCTCAGCAGATATCTCTGCAACACAATACATAGACGTCTTTGACATCACATCAACACTGTAAGCTCTTCACGTCCTCTTGATAATGTTCATTTTTTGAATGTTTCAAACTAAAATTCTGGCCAGATCTTATACATTGCATCTATAAGCAATAATCAGGTACAGTACCTGGCTGCGTATATAGACACTTTTGCACAAAGAGATAAAAAAAAAAACCTTCCTGTTAAGGCCTAATATCCACCCACACTGGCACAGCTGCAACTTAACCTCAAGACTACAAAGTAAAGCACTATACTGTATATATTCAATGTACAAGACACAAAACACCCATTTTGCAGAAAGAGTTCTACTTTATTGTTCTCTGAAGCAGTGAAAACAGTAAGAAACCAGAAATTTTACCCAGTTTCAGCCAATAGACGTAAATATTCATATTATAAAATATTCAGCGACATCTGTGTTAAAAAAATGCCTCTTCTTTTGAAGCGTTCTGCAATCACATCACATGTGAGCACACACAACTGTCATGGAGGCAGAGAGATTTACTGTGGGAGGGACGACCAGAACATCAAAGGCTTAACATGCATGCACCGCTCCAATCCCACATCTTATGCAAATCATCGTGCAGGCTTTCACATTCCCAACACAAGACACACACAGAGAGAATCACAGGATGCACCGGAGAAGATGTGAGGATGAGGATGATGATGTAACCGTTTGGAGCATGCAGCCATATTTCTGAGAGGGAGGGGGAAAAAAAAGACCTCCCCAATGTGGAAAAAACATGTTTCGTAAAAAACAACTGAACATTAGAGATAAAGTGAGGAGTGACCTGGTTTATTTAAAATCTAGGTAGCTGCTTTGATCAAAAATTGACACTTGAAGAGACGTTTTCAGGCCACATCTGGCACTTGAGGGAGGTGATGCAAAGATATTGACTTATCAAAGCAGTGCCACGTGTGCCGAAGAACCTCCCATGAAATAATTGCTCCCCAAGGCTTCTGTCATTTGCTACTGATTGTGAAATATTGTACGATCCACTGTGGATAAACAGGAAGGATTTGAAAGTGTTTTATAATATATGCTCTATTCTGGCAGGCAATTCATACAAAGCATGCCATAAAGAGATGTTATTATCTTCTGAAAGCCATCCAGTGACATTTCCCTCTTGTATTCTTCTCAGTTAGTTTTCTCTCCAGCATTTTTTTTTTTTACCATCGTGAAAACTCTCACTGAATATCTATTGTTTGCTCGTTCTCTAAAATACTAAAATCCATGTTTAATACAAATACAACTGAAAGAAAGTATAACACAAGAGAGAGAAAACTGTGGTGAAAACATGGTTAAACCGAGCTGAAAATACACTTTAATTAATTTCAATTATTTAATAAATGTTAAAATAATGACCTTTCATCTTCTACTCATTGTGCATTGTGTTGGTTCATTGCATGAGGCACAATCCACAGTAATTTAATGGAACCGCTGCCGGCTAATAACCAGGAAATTATGTCTGTTTGCATTGTGTACAGTGTCATCCCACTGATGATAGTTCAGTGTTGTTCAATAGAGCTTGATTTCACTTGAGCTTCAGATTCTTATTTCCAATTAATGTTTTCAGCTCTTGCTTTAAAAGTTATTTTACGAGCCTTCAAGCAATAATTATTGGTGCATCTTTTATTTAATATTCTAGGAATTACTGCACAATATTGTCTTGGAATAGAAATAGCATTTCCCCTAATGTTGACACACAAAAAAGTTGTTATGAAAGAGGTTTGAAAGAGTGTCAGGAATCGTTTATCCGTGCGAAATATAGGAAGAAATTGTTGAAGTGAAGACCTGATCAGGGATCAAGTATAAAGTTTAGAAATCCTTGAAGATCCATTATCCTCAGGGATAGAAGTAATTTGCGCTCTAATTGCTTATCCCTAATTATTTATAATTCATGTAATTTGTTTATTTTGCTTTCGAGGCCTTTGTACAAGCCTTGAGCTTCCCACTTCTCCTACACAGGATTATTTATGTACATGTATATGTGTGTGTATATATATCTATATATGTAGGTGTAGACTGAATGTCTGCAGCCACAGAGTGACAGCAGCAGCAGATTCAGCCACTGAGCTGCTGGGGGGTAGAAGCACCTCGCCAGAGCTCACACCTCAACACAAAGTCAAAGTATATTTGCACATACTGTTTGTTGGAAGAAAATAGAATAAAACACTTCAGGTCTCAGCTATGTGCATAAAGGTGAGTAAAGCGTGAGCGCGTTGACATCTGTATTGATTATAATTGAAGCATATTGATGAAAAAAAATCATAAAAATCCATTACATCATTGCCCCGAATTCACCCAGAGATGTTAAAGGGATGGCTACAATATAAATCGACAAATATCACAGCAAATCTCATCAGAGCCCTATATGTGTGTATGTACTGCACTTGTAACATATCATACCATAGGCGTACGTTTTTTTTATTATAAAAAATCTAAAAACAATACATGAAAATAAGGGTAAACATAAACTAAAGTATGAAACATAGCTATCCAGTTTGTTGGTGTGTTCTTTAAATAATCTTTAAAACCACTATGTGTACAAGTTAGGGCTGTCAAAATGAACGTGATAATAACGCGTTAAAGCAAATTTGTTTTAACACCACTAATTTCTTTAACGCATTAACACAACTTGCAATATTTAAGTTGTAGTGGACTCAGTTTTAAAGCTAGAGTGAAAATACAGCCATCACATGCAACTACTAAAACCTAATCAATCCATTGGTACCAACCATGTCCTTGTCACGAAGGAGGTTAAATAACGCTCCAAACTTACGCTAAATTTTGGTGAGGAGAAAACTTTTCAAAGGGGTCCCTTGACCTGTGACCTCAAGATATGTGAATGAAAATGGGTTCTATGGGTACCCACGAGTCTCCCCTTTACAGACATGCCCACTTTATGATAATCACATGCAGTTTGGGGCAAGTCATAGTCAAGTCAGCACACTGACACACTGACAGCTGTTGTTGCCTGTTGGGCTGCAGTTTGCCATGTTATGATTTGAGCATATTTTTTTATGCTAAATGCAGTACCTGTGAGGGTTTCTGGACAATATTTGTCATTGTTTTGTGTTTATTGATTTTTAACAATATATATATACAGACATTTGCATAAAGCAGCATATTTGCCCATTCCCATGTTGATAAGAGTATTAAATACTTGACAAATCTCCCTTTAAGGTACATTTTCAAAAGATAAATGTGCAATTCATTTGCGATTAATTGCAATTAACTATGGACAACCATGCAATTAATCATGATTAAATCTTTTAATCGATTGACAGCCCTAGTAAAATGATTATGCAAATATATAATCTTTAGAGATTTTTTTTCCCCTGATTGCATGAGTGCACACATGGTTGTTTTAATACTACCACTGTAGGAAGTTTTTAAATTCCACACATTGTGCCTTTGGGAGAATCACAGCACATTACATTGAGATGAGGTAGATCAGTATTTAAAACACAGGTTATAGATAACTCTGGACTTAGAAGTCTCATGTCGGAGAGGTTGCAGACATAAATCCCTCTCTGACCGTGAGAACAGTTTAATTGTCTGTTTTTGTTACAGTATATCTGAGTGCCAGCTGGCTCTCAGTGTTGCATTAGATGAAGCTGAGCAGTGATCCGTTCTGAGAGGAGACATGGATGAGATAATTACAGTAATACATTACACCTAATCAGTCAAGTCCTGTTTTTACCTTCCTCACCGCCTCAGCAGGTCAAACTCATTCAATCGAAATTAAAGAGTTCACATCCTGCTGTTACTGAGGACAAGATTCAAGAAGGTTTCTGATTGCATCTTCATTTCTTATTTGCTTCACTGTATCATATTTCGTTGCTGCTCTCTTCCATTGTTGTCGTCATTGCTGTCATCACTCCCCTCAACATTGTACGTAGCCATAAACCAGTTCATCGCAAAGACATTTTGGGAAATGTTTTTTACCCTGAATCTAGTGTCCCAGGAGTGTTTTCTCTCCAGCTGTGCACTAAGCTTGATAACATGGAACCAATCAGTTGTAGATGGTTGTAAAAGTTTAGGATTGCAGTCGTGGTTGAAGACAATGAAGCAGGATTTTTTAGATGCCTGAAGGTAAGATTTGCCGTGAATCTTTCAGGAGGGAAAAGTCCCAATTACTACTGGTTATGGTCCCAAACAGAGCTGCCTTGAAGGTCCCATATTATAAAAAAGTGAGATTTTCATGTTTTTTTATTATAAAGCAGGCTTAAGTCCAATATAAATACTGTGAAAGTATCGAAACGCTCAATCCACAGGGAAATACACACAGCCCGTATTCAGAAACTCTGCATTTGAAACAAGCTGTCAGGATTCTGTCCATTTGTGATGTCACAAATATATAATATTTAGACCCTTTACACAGATTTAAACATAACAAATTCTAAATTTGTCCCAGTTTATTACTGGTTGCAATGTATGTGAATGTCATCAGCTGACAGGAAGTACACATGGACCCAAGATGTTGCCTAGCAACGCAATTCTGTTGCAATTTCCTCGCAATTCTGTCGAAATGCGCTAAAACGGAGCGTTTCAGACAGAGGGTAAATACAGACATATTTAGGCCGATGTATGAGGAATATGAGGAAAATAAATGTTTTTAAAGTTTTTTAACATTACAGCATGCAAACATGTTCTAGTAGAAACACAAAATACAAGTATGAACCTGAAAATGAGCATGATATGGGACCTTTAAAACGTCCCAAACATTAAAACTGAGAAATAATATACATAGTAAAAGTTATTCAAATCAGTGCTTTCTTCCTCACTATCGGATCAGAAATGAAGACTCAACATATGCTTATTAATTTCATGTTTTGAGTGTCCCAGCTGAAATATTGTAACTAAGTTCTGTCACCCTGCAGTTATGTCAGATCTTTGACCAAGCAAATATTAACAAGCGTCTATTTATTTTCACCCCAAATGCTGTTTTTGAAGCATTATCTGTAGATACTGATTGTATTGTAATTGTTGATTTGTTAATGTATTTTTTATGAGACTAATGTTTAGGAAAACAACATTCAAAATAACTGTTGATTTCAAGATTCAAGCCCTTTATTGTCATTGTGTAGTACAACGAAATTAGATTGTGACAATCCCATAGGTGCTAATGAAAAGATAATACAATAAAAAA
>CAKAKR010062917.1:22089-42238 GCA_916700685.1 Adelosebastes latens
AGTGTATGTGAATGTCATCAGCTGACAGGAAGTACACATGGACCCAAGCTGTTGCCTAGCAACGCAATTCTGTTGCAATTTCGTCGCGATTCTGTCGAAATGCGCTAAAACAGAGCGTTTCAGACAGAGGGTAAGTACAGACATATTTAGGCCGACAGTATGAGGAAAATAAAGTTTTTTAAAGTTTTTTAACATTACAGCATGTAAACATGTTCTAGTAGAAACACAAAATACAAGTATGAACCTGAAAATGAGCACGATATGGGACCTTTAAAACGTCCCAAACATTAAAACTGAGAAATGATATACATAGTAAAAGTTATTCAAATCAGTGTTTTCTTCCTCATTATCGGATTGGAAATGAAGACTTAATATATGCTTATTAATTTCATGTTTTGAGTGTCCCAGCTGAAATATTATAACTAAGTTCCGTCACCATGCAGTTGGTGTCAGTTGAACATTATGTTGCTATAGCAACCCGTGCATTGTTACATCCAACATTTTGTCAGATCTTTGACCGAGCAAATATTAACAAGCGTCTATTTATTTTCACCCAAAATGCTGTTTTTGAAGCATTATCTGTAGATACTGAATGTATTGTAACTGTTGATTTGTTAATTTAGTTTTTATGAGGCTAATGTTTATGAATACAACATTCAAAATAACTGTTGATTTCAATGATGAAAAGATAATTCAATAAAAAATAGATATTGCAATATAAATATAAAAAATATAAAAGATAATACAATATGAAATATAAAAATACAATATGTATATTGGTGAGTTGACAGTTTTGCCAGATTACAGTTTCCGTCAGATAATTATATAATTATTGCACAGCATCATTTAATTTTTGCACTGAGTGATCAGCATATGTTATTGCACATATCCGTAACAGTAGATTTACATTTACATTTACATTTAGCCTACTGTTGGGCTAATGGTTAGCCTACATATATGCTGTGTGTCTTTTTACTTTTGTGGCTTGTATGTTTTCATCCATCCATCCATTTTCATTCACTTATCCAGGGCAGGGTCACGGGGGCAGCAGGGTAAATAAAGTATTCCAGGCATCCCTCTCCAGCAACGATTACCAGCTCTTCCTGGGGAACCCTGAGGCGTTCCCAGGCCAGACAAGATATATACTGTATAATCTCTCCAGCGTGTTCTGAGTCTCCCCCGGGGCCTCTTACCAGCTGGTATATGTTTGTAGTTACTGTTTCTTACTTTCCTAGATTCCACTTTCCTCGTTTCTAGGCTATACTTATTACATTTTTCAATTGTTTCTATTTCTATTGTTTAAAGTATCTCTTGTTTTTCTGTTTCGTAATCTCTCTCATTGGATATTTTGTCAACAGCTGTCTTTATCCTTTATCGGAGGTGTGTTTTACTCATTCCTTAGCTGTGCTCCTATACTGTGTTTTAAGTTCATTCTTTATCTCGGAAATAATAGTCTTAACTCCAGGTCTGCTTACAAGCTTTTTCTGAACTTTTTCAGGCACATCTCTTGGTATTCATCAGCAGATGGAGTTTGCCCAGTAGTCATGGAGATGGCCAAGTTCACCAAGTGAAACAGTAAGATGGTAATGAAAGCTCCAGGGAAAAGCTAGTATAGGTGAACCCGAAAATCTTGACTTTTTAGGTTTAATTTCTAAAAATGTTCCCAGTTGTTTTTAGTCTTACTCAGATCAAACTTGTGTGATAGCGTAATAGTGGCACATGCAGCTGAACTCAATTCATGTCTGTAAGTAATTTAAATTCTTTCCCTTATTTCAGTTTTCAGTCTCCTGAACATGTATTAAAATTATCATTCAGCTTGTTTACATAACCTCTCCTTATCGCACTAATGGGTTCCTTTCTATTATTTGTTGTGTTTCAGAAGCATATTTTATATTCCACTCATGCTGCATCATTGATCTTATCCATAAGGATCAATAAAGTTTAATCTTCTTTGACATTAACTCTCTCCAAACTCATTACATAATGTGCAGAATCCCACCAAATGTCTTTCAGTGTTTTCCTAAACAACAACAACAACATACATTACCGGTGGATTTGTGGGAGTCGCTGCTGGCTGGTTGCAGCCTCATGATGCTCAGGTCAACTCATTTTCCATTCCAAGTGGTTGCTATGCAACTACACGATCGGGCACCTCAAGACCCAAAGTAAACAAGCTTTATTCTGTCTTTGCAATGATAACTCTGAGAGCTTCAATACACCGGCAGCTTCAAATGCTGTGTCATCTCCTGTTTATTTGCTGGAGGGTATACGGTTTATACGGTAAACATCTCAGGATGTCGAGAGAATTAGTTCTCGGCTAAAAGCTCCAAGTCTGTCGGTATTTGATGATGATTTCAGAGCGAAACTCAAAGTTCAAAACTAGAATTTCAAGTAGCTCAGCTTTAGAGTGATATTCATACAATAAGAGATGACATTCACATCAGCACGCCACCAATCTGCATACAATTACATTACAAGAGTCGGTGGAGGTGTCACTGTATCATTCAGACAAATCAAAGTGGACGTTTTAATGGAACCTCCCTTTGACTTTCATCCATCTTTTAACTTTTCCTTCAATCCAAGTGACAGTTGATGCATAAACCACCACCTGTCTACCTTTAAGCAATGACCCGAGTGAAGTCATATAATCAATTTGATTTGAAGCACTTTGATTAAGGCTAGTTCATTACTGTATATGGGCAAACATGCAGTACAGCATGTGCAATAAATGAAATGAGGCGATGAGTCTGCTCTGAAGGGGCTATGAATACCCACAGGTGCTAATGAATGCATTCCATTGATAACAACAAGACCCCTAATGCCTTTGAAGCATCAGAATGAGAGCGTCCTCTATTCACGGCCCATTTCCTGTCTGTGTGTTGTTTAGATGCAAAGGCTGAGAGGTCAAATGAGTCACAGAGTGCTCTGTGGCTGTAAAAGATATCTTTACATTTGTGATAATTGTGGAAACAAGAAATGGAGTAAACTCATCATGAACTTTGAGTTATGATGGGCGAAGAGATTTTAAAAAATCTTTTCCTTGCTGGCTGCCACACAAAAATGATCAGAGGTGAATTGAACAACAAATAAACAAAATAAAACAATATATTATATAGTATTTCTGTTTTAGATAGTAAGCAGCTGACAGGAAACAAAAGAGACAGATGTTGATGGCTTTTACGGAGCAACATCAACTCGAAATGGAGGAAGCTATCGTAGCTTAATGGTCTCTTAGATAAACTGTGTGTCCTTATTTTTCAAAAGGTTTTATGCACTCAGGTAAGTTTTTTAAGGTCAAATGTTCAATGTATGTTTCCCTGAGTCAGTTATGTTGAAATCCCCCACAAACAGCTTATAGCTTACTGATGTTATACTGCTGGAAACATACTCCCTCAAATTCTCCAGCAAGACTGTTTTCTTGACTTTAGACATTGATATTTTCTTAGTGGCTGAATATATTTTTACCATTCAAACTGCATTAGAGACGTCGGTCTCCCTTTCTTCTGTTGCAATTTGAACTGTGATGATAGCCCTTACCAATCTTCTACAACGAGGACTCTGGGAACCCCAATAGGACCAGCATGCTCCCAGCTGGCTAGTTTGTTAGCGGGTAGCTCGTCTAGCCCTGTGAATGAACACTGACTCACCAAGTTTCTAGCACCACCCATTTCATGAGGACATATGGATGAACTTGGGTAGTTTCAAACTGTCTTTACGTTTTTTTTACACTGGTGCCATGCCAACAGGCTTCTGCTACCCATCAAGTCTTTAAATATAAGAGGGGCTTATAGAAGTCAGGTTAGGACTTTTCTTTGGTACAGGGTAACACATTTATAGTGAAATTTGCAATGAACTTGTTATTTTAGCTGTCTTTTTTGTTATGGAAGTTATTTTGTGTTTTTCTTGAATTGTGGTGACGTGTTTTGGGATTTCAGAATTGTTTTTGTTTAGTTTTTGTGTTGAATGTCTTGTGCTTCGTTGTGTTTTCTTTGTCTTCTAACATCTTGGGACCATGTTGGAAATAAGTGTTTTCACTTTAACATTTTTTGTTTTCTTTGTCTGATAATCCATAAATAAAACCAATCAATCAATCAATCACTTCTGACCTTTAAGGGAACTCTATCCAACTCTATCCAAAGTTTTTCCAAATTCATGACTCTGGTATAGTGCATGATTCACCAGTATGGCTTCCTTGTACACATGAATGGAGCTGAGCCATCGTTAATTCTATCAGTTCCACCTGCAATCATGGGCTGATGTGACATGACGACTACAATGCATGCATGTGCTCTCGCCTAAACACATGATCTGCACCATCTTATTCTATCCAAGAGTATGAGTGTGTGTAAATTCACTGTGCATTCTCCTGAGCAAAACCAACAAAATGAATCTCCCATTTTATTGTCTATGAATGGCCACAGGTGCAACTGAATGGCTCTCAATTGACGCCAACAAGGCCGCCATTCTCTCTGCTGCCTCAGAGTGAGAGCATCTGCCAATTACAATCCATTTCCTTCCCTTGTGTTGGCACTCCACACTCAGCTCCAGCTTCCTGCATTTATCTCGAGTCTGTTTATGAAAAGAGAAGCTGCATTCCTGCTTGGAAATAAAATAAAAAAAAAAAAAAAAAAAAAGCTCCCCAGAGGCTGGAGCGCTGCGGGGCGTTGAGGCAAAGATAGCTCTCGCTGTGGAAGAGGAGCTAGAGTAAGCACTCTGGGGTGAACTCTGTTTGGGAGGATTGTGATAACGTGAGCATGTAAATGACAAATAAAACACTAGAGAGCTCAAACCACTGAAGTCCATCAGGGCCTGAGGGATCAGTCTGTGTAATCTTCAGTGGGGACTTCAGTGACATCCAGCTAATTGGTTAAAGGTCAATTTCTTTAAAACACATGTGTCAATTAATCAGTACACTCAAAGACAAGTTATTGACCTCCACCTTAAGCTGCCTGCATACAGTGGTAGCAGCAGGTGTAGACATCAGGCAGCCAGCAAGAGCCTTGGACAGATTAGTAGAAGACGGGGCTATTTTATATAATAGTCTTCCATCACAGATTAAAAATCTTGTAAGTATTTTTTTCATTGACTGCATGTGTTTTGGCCTATTACATTTCAAACATGTCAAAATCAAAGACATAAGTAGTAAACATCAAAATGATTTATATTAAAAAACCTCAAACATTTGTTTCCTTGAGCGTTTTATGAAAAGACAAAAAACAATATGTGATTTGTAATTACTTTCCTACTCCAGCAGGAAAAGCCCAGGTGTAAATATTGTGCATGCTTGCTCACTGTCACTCTCACTGGAACACTTGGAGCCATTGTTAGTGTTATTAGTAACACCTGTGCTTTTCCTACTGTGGCAACTCAAAATGTCTGCAGTGAGAAAGGCCTGATGTGTAGCATTTAAAAGCAGTGAAAGCAGTGGAAAAGCTGCTTTATTTAAAAGTGCAATATGTGTAAAATCTGGCCACATGCTCCGAACAAATAAGGGGCAACATTTCACCTCCACTACCGGGGTCCATACAATCTAAATTTACAGTTAAAATTTAAAAAAAGCAAGCAAAATTATAACGAAACTGCTGAAACTCTGAGAGCCGGTCAAAATAACACTGCTATCTTATAATGTTCATGTGGCGTCGGCCTATAGTTTATGTTATAGCTTGCTTAGCTCAGTTTTAGCAAGACCATATCAAGAAAACAGCCACATAAAAATCATTAATTGACGCCTTTTGGAATGTTTTTCGGTATGGTTTGCGTTGTCATTAGTTGCACTAAAGATATGTTTTGTTGTTCGGTCCGTGTACGTTTTGGTAGTTTGTTTATTGGATTAAATCCAAAGTAGCAGAAACAAGAAAACATTTCGTCCTCCCGCCGGTCATCCAGCACAGAAAGTCCATCTCCCAGTGCTGCCGCATGCTCTTCTTGTAACTTTAAACCCAAATAAATATGTATTCATCATTAATGTATTATCAAAAACATTACTCTTCATATATGTTAAATTTTATGATTGCCTGTATAAAAACATCACATTTCCTTCTACATTTTTTTGTGCACTAACTCAGTTACGCCCCTCGGTCCCTTGGCGTCAATGGGCGTCACTTTATTTACGGCATCAAAACCACTATAGTTACCCATGGAAGCACTTTAGGTTTAGTCAACAAAACAACTATAGTTAGGTTTAGGAAAGAATTACATGACTGGACTTAAATCTTTAAGTTTTTACAGTGAAAATGAAACTGAACTTTGTGAACACGGGACACGAACGAACAGCTGATTGTAACATGACACGAAAGCACAGGACACGACCAGCGCTCTCCTGGATGAAAGCCGTGTGTTTGTTGGACCCGCCCACCCGGTGTGTCTCTTTTCACTCTTTAAACTACGTCACCCTGGTAATGAGAATGAGCTGAATAAAGTGTTACCAAGACCTCCATTAAAATACACAGTTATGCCGCTTTGCCAAAAAAAATATTTTACGATGGGGTGTCTTGGTTTTAAAATGTTTGCTGTATTCAGCGACACAAAGTGAAATTCAGAAGAACGCAGACAAAGTTGATGAACGGAGGCACACAGACACTGATTGGAAGTTTTACTGTGTGCGCCACAAATTGAGGTAACGATGTGTGAAATGTTTTGAGTGGAGCAAAACACTGCAGTTATGTTTCATGACTCCATTTTATTATATACAGAGACAATGGAGCAAAACTGAGAAAATACAAAAAATAACACTGTGAAGCTCCTTAAGAAATCAGCGTGTCTGAGTTGTCAAATACAGACATAGAGAGGGTGTGTGTGTTGATACAGTAAAGATCTGTGCTATCAGTTGGGAACCTGAAGTTTAGCTTTTGAATTGTATCTGAAAACATGCACATTGTGTCCTCTAGAAACAGGAGATTGTTCTCTCCGGTTTGCCTCTCTGTGCTAATCAGTACAGGTGGATTCACCTGTGCTGAATGCTCTCATGGTTTCCACCTGTGCATTGCCTATTAAAAGTTCTTCAGTGTGAAACTTTCACCCTTTTGCCATTTCTACACTCCAAAGGAGAGGATGCCCTTGATTCTCTCCTCTTTTCTCAGTCTGTCACACTGCACTGATGTTTTAAAGTTTGTCTCCAGAGCCCTGGTAGTGTTGTGTTAAAACGCCTCCATGTGAGAATAAAGCTGTGGAACATCCATCTGCCTCTGTGAGCGTCTCTGCATCTGGGTTCTCACTCTGATGAAACTGTTACACAAGAACAGTCAGAAAGCTCCTGTTTTACACAGAGCAGAGTTTCTTTTTTTAGAGGTTCACACCTGGGGCCTCATTTTACAACATGCTCTGATCAAATTGCACCTTAAATAATGACTTGTTCAGAGACCTTTATTTCTAAAAACTTAATTTCCATGAAACTCCATCATCAATCATAAAAACAGACTCAGAACTTGAAAACCGTTACTTTATTCAGGCTGTTCTTATACACCGTTGGTAGCTATACCTACGAAAAGTAATGCACTGTAATTTGTATATATATCACACAAAATCAATTTGTATGCAATCCACGTAATCATGAACCAGAAAGTATAAAGAGTGACAAACACCACATAGGGAGGAGCTTGGAGTGGATGGGTGGGCCAAAAACAAGCCGAGGGCTGGGAGGCGGAGTTAAAGGAAACGCTACTGCGCTGCTCTACGGGCCCAATGGATGCGGAAGATCTCCATTTTTGTTTCATGCGCCACTGAGCAACTCTCATAGGAATGAACGGGAGCCCGCCTCCAACGCTGTATCCATATCTCTTTATACATCATACATACGACATTACAAGGACATTCTGCGTCTAATGAATTCGCATTTTAGCCTTTTCGCGTGTCATTTGTGCGCCACACAAACGTCCGCAGTTAGGTTCAGGGAAAAAAACTACTAACTTAGGTTCAAGCAAGAAAAACAATTAGGGTAAGGGAAAACGTCAATGGGCTTAAAATAAGTACGGAAACTAAGTAAAATATGTACAGAAAGAATGTAACACTGCTTGGGGAAAATACGACACAAACGTCAATAAAAAAACGTGACAATCGTCACGTGGCAATCATCATGTAACTTACAAAACAAAACAACGGTCAAGAGCAGTCTCGAATACCAGTCTCCTGGTTAAAAGTCCTGTGTTTGTTGGCCCCACGCACAATAAATGGTCTTTCTCACTTTTTATACTACATCACTAGCTCTGAGCGTAGCATTTATATGCGTGTGCGTTTACATTGCACTCAGTACAGACTACATACTGTACAAATGATGCGGGAATAAAGATAAGCTTACTTATTTCAAGTTAAACAGCTTATGCATTATTGTGGCATTTATACGCCTTTTTGTGTTAACGGGCTGACACCAGACTTTCAGAAATTGACATTCGTAGGAAAATGCACAAAACTTGAGGAATACATTTTCGTAAGATATCATACATACCGTTGTATGAGAATACGTTGCGTTATTTGAACTATGGCTGTTCTTGTGTTATAGGAAGGTGATGTCAACTGTTGTTTTGATATTGCTTTGTACCTCAGATCCATGGAGCATCTACGTAACTTTTAGTTCATTGTTTTGGTTTTCCGGCCCCAGATTGTATCGTCATCAACCCTGTTTCCAAGAGCTAGCTCTCCACCTGATGCCCAGCTCAATGGGAGGTTTGAACCAACAACCTTTGGGTCACAAGACTGTCTCTAATCAAATTACCTCCCCATCAGCAGAACAAACACAACAATATTGAAATGAAGCACATTGTTTAGTCTGTGGATAGTGCCTCTTCCTCAACAGGACCACACATTGAGCTCTCTGAGGTGCTCTGACTTATTTGTGCTTTTTGGAAATCCCAACAGCTTCACTTTTCTCTGCACCTGGGTGATTAAAAAGCAGCTTAACGGAGCCTCGGGTGAATGCGATGTCGAGTTGAGCGAGGGCTCTTGAGAAAGTAGATAAATGCTCCTGCCTGTTATAGACTCTTGTTCTGCTCGCCGCTGAAGAGGAGGAGATACTTTTCCCTGCATTCAGTGTGCATGCTTGAAAATCACAGCGAGGGCAAGATTTCCCTTGTTTTCTTCTCCACTTCAGCTCAGATTGTTTGTGCATCTCGCTCTCTAAATTGCAGTGTGGAGAAAATTGCTTCGACTGCTTTCCAAGGAAACCATTAGATCAAAACCTCGACTCGATGTGCCACAAAGACCAGAGCGGAGAGAGTAATAGACCTGAAGCAGCTAATCCACACGATTCCAATGATTACCTTTTTATATATCAATTCAGTCTTTATTTGAAATTTTACCATTTTAACATGCTGAGCACACACAGCAGCTTCTCACAAACATCCAGAACAACCAGCCGCCTCCTGCTGGCTGAGTAACTCTAAGTAACTAACTGTAGATAGGTTCAAACAAACCAGCCAAATGTCTCTGATTTAAGCTAAACCTAATGTTTAATGATAGCAGAGTTGGAAGACAGGACATCCATGCTGTGTGATGAAATAAACAATGAAAAAGTATAGCAATATTGCTTAAGTAAAGTGAGCAGATACACAATGTTTATCTGAAAGTGTCATACAATGTTTTTTCTTTTCTTTTCTTTTGAAGTTACATAAGGGGAATTTTAAAGGGAACATCTGATAATGTTAAATTGGTTTAAATGTAGCCAGTTGAATGCAAGTGTAGCTTATACTATTTTAATTAAATTCAATTTATTTTTAAATAGCGTCAAATCAAAACAGAAGTTATCTCGAGACGCTTTTTATATTTTAAATGTCTGTATGTAAGTAATTTACATGACGGTCATAATTCCGTCCTCAGACTGACATTACAGTCTGGAGGAATAGAAATGGAGAAGATTGAAAGCTGTCTAAATCCCAGCTGAGTCTCAGAGTCACAGCTATCAGGACGTGTATCTTCATGGATGCAGTCATTTTCTGAAATGTTGATGTCATTTCACTTCTATATCACTCCTCCTCAAAAATCTGGAGACAGAAAAAAAAAAACTTACTTGGGATACTTTCTAAATTCTTTACAGTGTTTGGGAAAAATCATCCGAGCAGGTTGGTCAATCAGTCCCCGACTGTCAAATAAATAATCAGTTGTTCCCTGACCACCTGAGCGGGAGACTTTTAGAAGGTGAAGCCTAATTGGTTAAAACCAGAGGTGAGGAAGAGTAGATCAGATCGATGAGGACTTGTTAAGATCATCCGGTCAATAAAGGAAGTAGAGGAGCTGGTTCTTTACATTGATGTCTTCCACTTCATATGAAGAACCTGAGGAAGAGGAGGCCTGAGGGGATTGTGGAGTTGAAAGGGAGCGACTGGTGGGAAACTGAAAGTCTCTCTGCTCCCAAGAAACTACTGGTAGAATGTGAGGATATCTGGTTTTATATATCCTCATCCAGTCATTTCGCACTGACTGGATGAGGATATATAAAAGGTGGAGGTATATTTGTATTATATAATCTATAAGGTTTTACATGTTGATAAAATAAGCATTTTGTGTGATTCTCAAATAATCCTAATTGTAAAACAGGCCTGAGTTACCCCTGTGTTTACTAATATATCTATTAATGCTTTGACTCTTCATATTAGATATTATTTAATAAACAACAATTTTGAAGCCCGATTAATTATTTGATATTTTTGCTTTATAAATGACTTAAACATTCTGTGGCTCCTGCTTCTTAAATGTAGAAATTTGCTGCTTTTCTCTGTTTACTGTTGTAAAATATCTCTTGAGGACAAAACCAGCAATTTGAAGATCTGATGGGCATATTTCACTATTTTCTGCCAATTTATAGCGAAACAATGAATCAAAAAACAATCATGATTAATAATCCTTAGTTGCAGCTACAGTATGTGAACTAATTCTTAAAAACAGAGAATGTAACTTCACAACATCACAGATTGTTCTTTTTATAACACAAACTACATCCGGCTTGAAACTAATTGCTGTCATGGCAATGATGACTTAAATGAAGACGTGGACATTTAATGAAGTGATGTTTTTGAGGGATTATTTCTAGGAGGAGACATTTTATCAAAAATGTGTACAACTTAAGCACAATAACGTCACAGTTCAAAAGGTTTCTTCAGTTGTAGGATTTTTAAGTTTTTCATACTTCTCGAGGATGAACTACAGGAAATGACTTCGTCTGGGGAGTAAAATGAGCCCTGATATCTTCAACTGTGCAGGACAAATTGAAAGGAGAGAGGACAACAAGACCACAGGCAACAAGCTTAAAAAATATTATACTTCATATTGGAAGGAAGGTTTCTTGTACAAATCTCTGAGCTGAGAAAACATGTCTGTAACAGATAAAACTACAGTACAGTAAGACTTTATTCTTACTTGCTGCTGCTCATGTAGGTTTTAGGGTGAACAGAGCCTATCTACAAGCTACAGGGAGCTTTAAAGGAACACTTTGAATTTTGGGTAAATACATTTATTTGCCTTTGCCTGTGCATCCAGTCAGAAGAGAAGTCTGTAATGTGTTTGTTCTAAACTAGGCCAAAAAAAAGAAATCAGTGAACTGGTCCTTTTTTAGCTGCACTGCAGAGGGCCAGCCCTACAAACGTAAAAGTCTGTCACTGAGTGACTGACTGAGTGATAAAGTTACACTTGTTACAGTTACAGTGTTGGAGTTTCCTAATTCGCCGTTGCTCTTTCAAAGTGTAAAGATGTAAAAACGTTTTCCAGCGGTTCCACTCACCAGTGCGAGTGCTCCTCTATCCGGTGACAGAGGGCATCTAAACGCTTTCCATTAATTTCCTATGGAAAGCTGGAGAAGCAGTCGCCCGGTGCATGGTGGGAGTGTTGCGGTGAATTGGAGAGGGTCTGTATTCGCACAAAGTTGAAAAATGTCAACTTCATGAATATGAGCCTGTCCATCGCGACACGCCCGGCTCACGAAACTTTGACCAAGCTGTCAAACTAGGCGATCTATAGTTCTAAAATGAAACAAGATTCAGCAGTGGCATAATGTTTTCAGAAGAAGATTTTGGTGGATTGTTTAGACGGAATAACAGAAAGTTTACGAGCAGGACACCGTGTTGTTTCCTGTTTGAAACGGCAAGCAGAAAATCAGGGACCAATCAGATGCATTCCACGAGCGGGTACGTCACCGCTTGAACGGCCAGTTGAGTGGAGCAGCACATCCTCTAGTGTCCTCGCTGGACTTGGTGGACATGCACCGCTGGATTTAACATTATAGACGTGACCACTGACTAATAGTGTAACAATTTAGCCCTAAATTCACAGACTGATCATACAAGGTCCAGACATAATACTTGGTTTTGACCGAGTTTTGTTAACCTGCTGCCACTGAAATGAAGGATTTAAGACTGCTGTGTACAAGACATGTTGATTGACTTTACAAAACTAAGGTTGCATTATTGTGACATACAGTATAGTGTAATAGAACACTGTGGCCTGCACAGGTCGGACTGACAGCTGAGCGGTGAGCAGAGTTAACGAGACCATTCACACAGAAATGAGTTTGTTTAAATCTCAGAGGAGGAGAGACAGCAGAGGAACCTGCAGAGTGTTGAATTAACAGGAGTACAGTGGGAGTCCAGGTGTGTGTGTGTGAGTCTCCTTTAACAAAATGCTCATAGTTTCCCTCCTATCTGCCTCCAGGGGCAGTGATAGTCTTGAGGTTAGTTCAGGACACAGTCCAGTAATAGAGAGGTTGTTCCTAAAGACTATATTTAGTATGATGATGAGGAAAAACGCCACAACATTTATTCTGATTGGTGTAAAGTCTTGAAATCTGGTGCGGACATACTTTGGGGAAATATCTAACAGTACAACTGTTGATTTCTTTCCAGAAAAAATGTTGGCATTGTACGTTTCTGCAAACCAGGGGATACGTTGAATGTTGACATTTCTGAACCAAAAATACGTTTCATATCAGCCTCATATCACACTTGCAGAAACGCACAACGCCGACCACGTGGTTAACGTTGTAAAACGATTGGTTAGGTTTAGGCAACAAAACTACTTGGTTAAGGTTAGAAAAAAGATCATGGTTTGTGTTCAAATAATACAGTAACAACATAATGTAACAACCATAAATAAATAACAAATTCAATTCAAATTCAACTTGTTATGAGTTCATAGAAAGCAAATAGATTGAAATTAAAGCTCTGATGAAAAAAAAGTGCTATCCTGTGGGATTTGTTTTGTGTCATGACTCTTGAGTTTTAATTCCTAATAAAATCAAATAAGAGTGTGAAACAGGGATTATGCTCGGTCAAACTTTCTTAACCATAAACGTGCTGTAGCTACCTGCAGCGATACATTGTTCTGGGTACAGAGTGATAAACCTCTACAGTATCTCCAACAGTCATATAGCACCCATATATATGATATATATGATATACTGTAAGTGCAGTGTGCATTAGTCTCAGGGGAGGTTGTAATGTTTACACAGATTTACGCCACACTTTACCTCCTGCAAACGACTCTGTGATGCTGTTAATTGGCGCAGCGATGAATGTGGCCACCATGCTTTGTGTGTGTGAGTTTGTGTGTGCGTGTGTGTGTGTGTGTGTAGGATTTTGTCTGTGTGTAAAAGTGTGTGTGTGTGGGGTGGAGGTTGACAGCCGTTGCCATGGGGACGGTTAATACCGGGGCTTTGGGAGATGCTCCTCTGAGTGTCGTTACTCCCAGTTCATGACTGTTGACACCATCTGTAGGCTTAAATCCAACCGACATGGATCACACTCTGCAAATGTTGGCTCTGGAGTTCTTAAATCACCATCACACACACATGCACACACACACTGCTGTTACTTTCTCGGTTTGCTGAAATAAGAAAAGTTAAATGTCTCTATTCATGGAAATTTGTCTTTTCTCATGCATATTTTTGTAGAACTTCTTGTCGTTTGACATTAACATTTGTTGTAAAAAGTGAAGTAATCTGCATGTTTTCCTCAAGAATCAGTGGATTTACAAAGACTTTTCCACATTGTTGGGTGACCTAGTACAACCAAAGGAACCCAAACGCTGTTTCTGGGGTTCTGATTATCTACTGCAAAATGCAAGAGATGCATTTTTATGACATCTAAATTTAATCATAATTCAGAAAAGTTACATACTGCACATTTAAGCAGCAATAAACACCCTGTGAGATCATGTGTATGACAGTATGACTGCAATCCGGTCTCACGGGAAGGTGTATAAATACCACGACATTACACTGACATTCCACGTGTCATGAGTACGCATTTTAGCCTTTTCGTGTGTCATCTGTACTCCACGCAAACATCAAACATCCGCAGTTAAGTTCAGGCAAGAAAACCACTTAGGTTTAGGAAAAGCATCATGGTTGGGCTTAAAATAAGTTGGTAAACTAAGTAAAATACAGACGAAACAACATAATACAACTTCACTAAAAAACATGTGACAATCGTCTCCTGGTTAAAAGTCCAGTGTTTGTTGGACCCATCCACCTCCTCACCCGCCCACTATAAGTGGTCTTTCTCGCTTTTTATACTGCGTCACTAACTCTTACCGTAGCATTTATACACGGATGCGTTTACATAGCAGTCAGTATAGGATACATGATGTACAAATGACACGCAGAAAGCAAGAAAGGTGTACATATTGCACGTTAAACGCCTTTTAGTGCGAACAGGCTGCTAACAGACATGCATCTTTCTAACAGCTGCAATACTGTTACTTTGTATAATAGCAAATACAGACAATGCAAACAGTGGAGTTAGGACTTGCTGCAACAAGTGTAGAACTATAAAAGCACTACTCATTGGTTAGTCTTCATCTTCAAAGACTTCTGTGAATATGTGCTGTTTGAAAATACAAACAGTGAAGTATGTCTTTCTACAGTAGGCATCCAAACAGGGTTATTGTAAAACAAAATAACGGATGGATCATCAACTTGTGAGGATGCTGACATTTCACCTGCATGTAGCGTTCGCCTCTCTCTTTTAGCAAGCCAATAAATAGAAATTATAGAGATAATTAGAATTTCATAAACACGTGATATAAAATAAAGTTTTAGTTTTCTTTTGTGGCCTCCAAAAATGTCTTCCTCCTGGAGCTGAGAGATGTTTTTGTGTGTCTTGGTTGATGAATTATTGACTTTTCCTCTCTCTCCGCCGGCCTCTCTGCCCTGCGTCACACAGAGCAGTAATAACCTGAAGCAACAATATTGCCAAATCCATAAAGGGAAAGGATTGAAAGTAAATGAAAAGAAATAAATAAGAAATTTATAAAAGACAGGTAGGTAAAACTCCTGTAAGGTTTTTCATCTCTGAGGTGCAATCTTCTCAAACTCTAAAGGTTAAATTCACCGCTGTCACATAATAATCGCTGTAATGTTCAAGCTAATTGTGACTTAATGGTGATGAGCAAAGTTGAAGTCCTGTGTTTTATGGAGCTGACATACTGACAAGGTTCAATACTAAACTGATTCACATCAGCCATGCTAACTGTAGATGGCAGCCTTTGATTTTGCAGTTGTGGCGGACGGCTGCTGTCAAACCCAGCAGCACTGAGGGTATCATGCAGCACAGCGCTGCTCTCGCTGTCATTCCACCATGGCTGTCGAGACACATCAAGAGAATTGGTCGCTGCAGCTCTGAAAAAAAGCTGTGACACTTGCTGATCCCTCCACTTAGCTCCTGCTACAGCATCGAACCACGTCCACTGGGTCGCCCCGTACGAGGGAAATCTAGTTCATCCTCGGTGCTGGCTCAGACTTAAACTGATCTGCTGCTGTAACCTCACAGCTGTCAGCGTGTTCAGCTGGTACGGAGCTGGGACGTTTAAGGACAGTGGTACCAATTAGGATCACACTAAAAATATGGATTTGCACAGCACCGGTGGTCCCAAGAGAAAACTAAAACTAGTGCAGTGGTAGGTAGATAGATAGATAGATAGATAGCAATACCACCGAGCAAAAGTAGAAGTCCTGCATTTTAAAATTGCATTTACATAAAAGTAAATATTGGCATTTGCATCTAAAGGTATTTAGGTATAAATACTAAAAGTAGGCCTACTTATCTTGGAGACTTGTCCTTTTTCAGAGTGTCTTTGCCCCTAAAATGATGAAATTCTAGGCCTGCTTACGGTAAAGGATAAGCCTGCAATTACACAGTGTGATAGTCTGTCCCTCAATAGTTCTTACTGAAGACTTAAATCTTTAAGTGGGTCATACTGTAAATATATAGTTTTATTTTCTTTTTAGTAATTTCCTGAAACAGCTGGTCACTGTAGTTTTTAGCAAGCGTCACTCAAACGGGAGTAGTCAAATCAAGTCAAGTCAAATTTATTTCTATAGCACATTTAAAACAACATGAGCTGACCAAAGTGCTTTACAGACATAGGCAGAATAAAAACAGGTCAACAGAGCAGACAACAAAATCTCACACATCCACAGACAGAGATCAAGATAAAATCCATGAGTAAAAGACTGTTATAATGAGCATTATAAAAGGCCAATTAGTAATCACAATTCAAGTACATTCAAAAGCCAAAGAAAAGAGGTGGGTCTTGAGCTGTGCTTTGAAAGACTCGGTAGAGGGAGCAGATCTGATGTGTTGAGGCAGTTTGTTCCACAGACTGGGGCCCGCAACTGAGAAGGCGCGGTCGCCCCTGAGCTTCCGCCGAGCCCGAGGGACGACCAGAAGTGACTGGTCGGAAGACCTGAGTGCCCTATGGGGTATTGGGAGTTAAAAGGGCAGATAAGTAGGAGGGAGCCGATCCATGAAGTGCTTTAAAGACAAATAATAAAGTCTTAAAAAGGACTCTAAAAGTGACAGGGAGCCAGTGTAGGGAAGCGAGTACAGGAGAAATGTGCTCACGTTTCCGGGAACCAGTTAAAAACCTTGCAGCAGCATTCTGCACATACTGCAGACGTGACAGTGAAGACTGGCTGACTCCAATGTAGAGGGAGTTACAGTAGTCAAGGCGAGAGGTAATAAAAGCATGGATAACTTTTTCACAATCATGGAAAGATAAGAAGGGCTTTATTTTTGTTAGGCTTCGCAGTTGGAAGAAGCTAATATAGTAAATAAAGTAAATAGTGGATTTGTTGGGGACTATTTTCAGTGGCGGATTAATCCATACCTGATGCTCGACTGGCAGCAGGATGGTGTATGTCAACTCAATCTCATTCCCAGGGCGTCAAATACCGACGCTTTGTCACGGCCATCGACGATCGATACCGACGCACAAGGCACCCTTTAGGACCAGTATGAGACACACCAGGCATTCCATTTTCACTGTACAAATTTAGTAATTTTAAGCCCATATATGTAGTTGTTTTCCTAAACCTAACTAAGTGGTTTTGTTGCCTGAACCTAAGCACATGTTTTTTGTTTAGATCACAACATTAAGCATGTGTTTACTGCAACCAAAAAGTGACGCCGAGGGGTCTGACAAAGCGTCAGTATGAGTACATCATCCAAACAGCCTTTTTTAGTGTCTCTTCTTGATGAACTGCCCTGAGTTTGACTCTCGGTGCTCCTGCTGCTGCCGTAACACCGTGTGGTAAAACACCAGCGATGGAAAAATAAAAGAAGATCTGCAGTCTCCACACCATGGACTTGGTTAATGAGTCAATAATATGGTTTTCCTCTTCTCATTTCACACATCTGAGCTCTCCGCCCACAGATAGTGACTGAAATAGCTGCCATCTAATGGTCCTGAGAAAACAAACAACACATCGCAGCCTGTTGTCTTCTGAGAGTCATTTCTCCTCAAACTGCGAGCAGCGAATAATCCGTTCCTGCACCACAGGAGGGGCCATTGATACCAAATGAAGTCATATATTTATTATATCAAAATTAATAATCAAGTATGTAGCACTGTGGAGAATATCTGCTGTATTTATTTGCAAGTTTACAGAGTATTGCAACAGATTTTCATGATACTGTGTCCATCCCTGGACATCCAAAACCTCATTTAGTTTGCTCCAACTAATGGCGATGCAGGGAAATCTATCAGCTCCACAACCTGATAACAGCTGTGAAGCAGCCAAAACGGTCACGCTCGAAACCAGTTATGTGTGAAATTGTGTTTGAAAATAATCCATTATTTTAATCTGCTCAGAGTAACAGATTGGCAGGATTCACCACAGCTTTAAAGAAAAACCCAATACAGTGAGTTTCATCTACTGAGGGGAAAACCTCACCAAATACATGAAACTCTCATATAAAAAATACAAGGAATTAATTGCAGCTATTAGAATCAGAAATACTTTATTGATCCTGGGGGGAAATTGGGGCGTTACAGTTCTTCTTATATAAACCTAAAGAAATGTGAGAAAATAGAAAAAAGGAGTAAGTAACATGTGAATTATGTACATAATAAATGAATATAAGAAATATGAAATATGTACAAATATTTGCATTAAGATGTGCAAAGCCACTGTTTTTGTATTTGCATTGTCTCACAAACTAAATAAAATATGATGGAAAGGATGTAAAATTTCTGTATTTCCCAATCAAAAATATTACCTTTTTTTGTACAATATGTTTCCAACCAAACAAGCGATCATTTATTGCATAAACAGGTGTGGTTTTTAGTCATGCTAGACTAATTAACCCACTATGTCACTCTTATCTTGTAATTTTGAGTTAAACTGTTCTTGTGTAGTTTCTGTTTGTATTTGTATTCTTATTATTACTTATTTTATACAATTCAAATTGTACTTATTTCTGTCCTTATGCTGCTGCAACACCTGTATCCCCCCTCTATAGGGATCAATAAAAGCTCATTTTATCTTATCATCAGATCCACATTTCTATTTGTCCAATACTTTTGGTTTATGACAAATACCTGCAGAGCTAATTACATTCCTATCAGCCTCAGCTGTTCTTGTGTTTGGGCTAACAAGCAAGTGTCAGCACACTAAACCGATAAGAAAACATAAGTATAATACCTTCTTTACATCAGTATGTAATATGCATTTAGCTCAAAACACCACCGTACCTTATTACAGCCTCACAGAGCTGCTGGCATGGCTGTAGACATTTATTATTCCATAAACATTTTATTCACGGTCTGTCTCAGAGAATAATTTGGATAAGGAGCACAACATGTTCCTGCAGCACCCCGAGTCCCCCGTCTGTCACTCCAAACTGTGCATAACAAAATGGGTGTACTAATGGGATTGTTTTGCTAAGCAAAAAAAAAACAATGTATTCAGACTTATTATTTTTTGCAAATGCTCAATACAACTACAGATTCAAAGTGTTATCTTTCCAATTCACTTCCATTTCAGACAGAATGAAGACCAGGATGTGAACTTTGAACTTTATTCATCGTCACATACATGAAATTTGACCTCTGCCTCCTGAGCGTTTGTGAATGGCACTTGAAACTTGGGGTTCAGTGTCTCGCTCAAGGACACTTGGACGTGTGGGCAGTGGGAGCCGGGGATCAAACCGCCGATCTTGTGATTAAAGGACAACCCGTACTAGCCATTGAGCCACAGTTGCCCCACATACTGAAACCATACTGGCCACCAGGTGACTGTATCTGCAGCTGCAGTGTGTGAGCAGATGGAAACTTGAGGCCACTGACCGCCTGACATTTAACATCTGCCACAATTGCTGTAAGGAAGTTGTTGGTGACAAATGGTCCTTTGATTTGATGCAAACAGCATTTTTGCATTGTCCTGCCATGTGTTATTGTTTGCTTTCACCTGCAAGGACTACAGATGGAAATTAGCTAGTAGCTAAGCATATTTTTTCTCTTTTGAGATTGATGTCTTTTTGTACATGGTCCCTAGTGTAAATATTAAATAAACTAAACTACGGAAGAACTTGAATCATCCAAAAAAATCTTCTGCAACTTATGTTTCAAACAGTCAGGTTTATATTTGACTGTGGAACAGGAGGTAGTTTCTTTATTTGGCCACAAGGAAACCAGACTGTAGCACCAGATACAGAGCAACATTTCCATTGCCACCTGATGAATATAAAGCCCAACATCCACTGCTCCTTTTAGGTCTGGTTTGGTTTTCAACTCCTCTGTAATATCTGGTTCTTTGGATGCTGAATGCTCCACTGTTCCCTAGCTATAGTCACTAACTGTGTCTGACTGCTGTTTGGTGCTGGGCAGGTAGTGTTCAGTGGGCTTATCAGAGCTTGTTTGGTGAACACTGCTGCTTGCTGCTACAGGAAAC
>CAKAKR010062918.1:0-12997 GCA_916700685.1 Adelosebastes latens
CCTGGACTCTGAGAACTTCTGATGAGAATTTTTCACTTTTTTTGACAGTTTATAGATTAACAATTAATTGATTGATCAACGTCTGAACATCTGAAAGTCTTTTTTACCTGATTATCAGACTCTTTGACCTCACATTCCTCACAGCTGTTAACTAAAGGTTAAGAGTGCAAAGCAAACCATTATTCAAATCATTTCTGCTCTCTAAGTGGTTTTCGTCCATTTATCTTTATGGATTCCTGGAAGGCTGGTATGTTGGAATTTTTAGTGCGAGACCAGATATGTTCCCTCGTTGTCATTCCTCTGGGCAGCAGAGTGTGACCACGCAGCTCTGTGATTTGTCTGGCACTGCTGTCAGGATGAGTGTAAAGAGCGAAACGGTCTGACAGACACGGATTCATTTATGAAAGTGCTTGAGAGAAGTAGGGTTTAATCCGCTTGAGCAGTCCTATGTATCGTGTACATCCTTTTGGAAAAAGTCCTGAGGCAGCCTGAGACATGTTCATAGTGGTTAAATCCCAGCGATTCATGTTCAAGTGCTGCTATTGTAATCTTTAGGCACCCTGCTGCTCATGTAGATCAATCTAACGTGAACCATCTTTAGTTAAATGGATCTTTTTCTCTGTCATGTTACTGAAATGCACCTTCTCTGTTAGCCTAATAAGTCCCAGCACGGCCTCTCTCATAATGACATTGACATTTAAGTTGGTAATGATCTCAGTCATTTCCCAGGTTAAAGTGTGATCACCATCATTATACAACAATACCAGTCTTTGAGCGGTGACTCACTTCCTCCAAATATGATGAAGAGCTGTATGCATAATCCTCAGGAGGAGTTGTTAAATCTTAGAGTTAATCAGCAAACCCACCTGTGGACAGGACATGACGAATAGCACTTTACCTTCTCACATGGAGTAAAAATAAAAGACTCTCCTATAACTTGCTTCTAATGACACGACAAAAGCCAGTGGGTGAGCAGTACAACAATGTTTGACACTGTAGGGCACCAAAGGGGAAAAAAAAAATCTTTAAATAGGATGGAATTTGTAGCAGCCGTCTGTAGCTTTTAAAGGCAATGGTCCCGTAAGTGGTTTTCCGCTTTTCAGCAATGCCGTCAGTGGTCTGTTCGCAGCATGTTAAGGTTTTTTCCTAAGTGCCAACAGAAGAATGATTTTGTTTGGTTGCTGCAGATGGTTGCCGTCTGGGCTCCCTAATCTTGAAACAGTGCAGAACAAACACGGAGTGACCAAAAGTATGTGGACACCCGGAAATTATATCCCCCTTACAGCCTCTATTCTTCTGGAAAGGCTTTCCACCAGAGTTTGGAACTTGGCTGCAGGGATTTGCTCCCATTCAGACAAGAGCATTAGGGCTGGATTCACACCAGATCAAACGTCCTCTCGTTCATTTGAATGTGGGTAGTGCGTTTAGGCTGTGGCGGTGGGGACCGCAGGGGATGCCGAAAAAGAAATACAGCCTTGTGGCGAAAGATTGAAAGAGAATCAACCTCTGCAGAAACAACCCGAAGTCAGTCTACGGTGGCCAATCACGTAATCACGACGCCCACGGGGAAGAAGAACCTTGTTTACTATGTTCAGGAGCACAGTCATTCCCAAAGACTGGGTCGGGATCCTCGGGAGATTTTATTAGGGTCGCCAAATAAAATTGCAGAATTTCTTCCATCATCTTTTCTTTAACAGTTATATCTGCAACACACCTTTGATCCACACGTGGGAGCCTGAATGTTCGTATTGTTGTGGTAATTGTAGCCTACTTATAACATTGAATCTAATATGAAAGGCTAGCGTAACATTCGGTTTGTTTTACTGATGAGAGGAAAAGCACTAAGGCCTCTTAACTTCGCCTAAATGCATTTATTTGGTGTGATTTATAAAGTATTTAACATGTGTATATGTTTTCAATAACGCATGCATAGAATGAAGTTGTGATTCATCAAATGTATATCTCTTTGAAATGGTTTACACATTCAAGATAATATAAGATAATGTGAGAATGGCAGTAAAAATGGTCAGGAACCTTCATTTACGCACAAATTGTGAACTTGGTCGCGATGGTTTGTCATTTTTAAAAAAGTGGGTCCCCAAAAAAAGCGTTTGACTCTAAATGGGACCATAATTTACTACAACTAACTAAAACTAGCGATTGAGACTATAAACTCATGTTTACAATGTTTACTGAGGTATTAAATCAAGTGAGAAGTAGGGTCATTTTCTCATAGACTTTTATACAATCGGACGTCTTTTTGCAACCAGAGGAGTCGCCCCCTGCTGGCTATTAGAAAGAATGCAAGTTTAAGGCACTTCAGCATTGGCTTCACTTTTCAGACCGCCGGAGTTGCTCACTCGTTCCAGTTCACTCCCAAATGTGCTGGAAAGGGTTGAGCCTGGCTTTGTGTACAGAAGCATTGTCATGTTGAAACAGGAAAGGGTCTTCCCCAAACTGCTGCCACAATGCTGGAGGCACACTACCACTACTAAAATATCATTGCATGCTGTAGCATTGAAGTTTCCCTTCATTAGGGCCTATCCTAGGGCTGGGCAATAAATCGAAAAGTTACAGAAACCCTTCATTATGACTCTGATGAAGCCGCTATAACATTACTTAGATGGATGAAATATTAAGTTCTCCCTACTTAACTCCCTCTCTGTCTGTTATGAAAACTCCTTGCAATCGCGTTGCTGTCTCGCATACATTTTTGCAGCTACATTTTACATGAACTCCCACATGTAAAGAGACATTTTGTAGCACACATTAATTAATATGCTCTGGGTAAAACTGAGGGTTGACATACAAGCATATAATACACTCTGCTCTAATATTGTAGCACAAATAGCTTAATCTGTGTTTTCTCCTGAACTGTCTCACTACAGATGAGGTGAACATTCTGCAGGAGCTTTCTCTTCTGGTGTCAAACAGCAGTAACGCCTCAATGACTGTGGATGACAGCAGGTGTCAAGTCCTACAGGTGGGACAGTACTCCACCTTAACTCTTCCTCTTCAGCATCTCCTCACTGACGGGTAAGGGTCTCCATCTCCATATGTTAACTCTTTATCAATAGATTTTGGTCACTGGTTATATATCCTTTATGTTTTTTCAGTAGCTAAATGGTGTGTGTCTATGTTTGTGTTTAGGTTTGCAGATGAGTTCAGTTTATTGGTGCAGCTGCAGAGTCCTCAGACAGATGAACGCAGTGTCTTCACCATGCTCAGCCCCGACAGCCACATTATGCTGCAGCTTCGGATCAGTGCTTACGCCATCATCTTCATAGGAACACAGCAGCGACACTATGAGTGAGCCCACTTCTTGATTTGTTTTTTCCTTCCTTTCTAGAGGCAAATTAATACAATTTGTGTGCAAGTTATGTATGCATGGAGTGTTGTAACAGCTTCTTTTGTTCATGATAATTGGTTAAAATTGCTAAAAATCCACCAGTGAGACAAACAGGTACATGCTTTCAACTTTTAATGCATTACCCATTATCCAAAAAAACCCAGATGTCAGAAGGTGATTACAACATCCATCTCAGGTAATTGAGGACCACTTATGCCCATTCCTGCTTCTTGGCTGAAGTGTATGTAAATATGTTTGTAAGACGGAGGAAAGCTCTGTGGAAGTGTATTTGTTTGCAGCATGTGTGCATTCGTTTGAAATGATTTATTAGATGTCTCTTGGCAGGTTTCTCGTCTTCATGAACTACAGAGCTCGAAGCAATTCATCACTGCAAGACAGCAGACAGAACTGGGCCAAAAGATAGACATACATAGATACTATACTTATCTTGTACTGTTGGCATATGGTTGATTTTATTTTTACCTTGTTCTTGTTTTAAAGCAGCATGTCTGGTGGCTACCACCTACAAGGTTCGGTTGGGTCTAGAGCCCAGCTTGACCTCTAGAGGACAGTAGTTGGTCTTTTTAGACATTAAAGCTCCACTGATTAATATTTCATAAATTAAAGGGGAACTCCTCCGATTTTACACATCAAAGTCTGTTTCCAGGTGTTTGGGAGTATTATTGCATATGTACAAAAAAGGTTGTAGGAAGCATCTTGTGGCTTCACAAAGTCTGATAAATAAAAAAAAATCTGATTATCAACGAACTGAAGACTTTTGAAAATGAAAATAAATCTGGGAAACCATTGGGAAGATTATAAAGAAGTGAGTTTACCAGACCTTTGTTGCCCGCTCCTCATCTCTGCTTGAGGCTAACGGCTTGAGACTAGATTACACACCTGAATCTCAGACTTAACTGTCGGCAGTAGAGTTGCATTGTGGGTAATGTAGGCGCTAGATTTTGACAAGGAAGAAGAATGTGAATGAAAAAGACCATATCCGTTCTGCTGCATTGATTTTTGATGTTAAAAAAACTGGTGCAACAATATTGTAGGAGTGCAATGCTAAATTAGTGGAGTACACGTTTAACAATACATGATGACTATTTGTAATGTTTCTCGCAATGACACACCCACATATTGCCAACTCTTCAGGTGTACAACATATTTTTTTTTTCTTTTAGCTCTAGTTTTGGTTTTAAAGCACATTTACCTCGTTTCCTGCTTCAATCAAACAGTCTCTGATAAAGACATTGTACACTACCTGTCCAGCACACACACATTTAGCGATTCGCTGGTGAAGAGAGTTATACATTTAGCAGCTAAAGAGCCAGGATGTCTTCTCAGGAGCTGGTGGAGGCCAAAACAGAGCTAAAAGGAGAGTGCATATTTATGTATCATTTAATAATAATCAAGTGGACACAAACACGACTCCAATGGGATGATAATGCTGCTCTGTGTCTGCTGTATGTGTAAATAAGCAACTGTTAGCGAAGTGTTTGTCAGCTTGTTGTGGAATTCTTCTGCATCCTAACTAACACAAAAAAAATCCAAATCCATTAATGGAGCTTTAATGTTGTTAAAGACTTTCTGCCTTTAAAAAAAACATATGAGTATTACATGCATACATAAATGTATTTCTTCCATACACACCAGCACCCCTGGAGCTGTCAAGGATGTAGCACTAAAATCATTTAGTTTAGACAGTCTCTTGACCTGCTGCCCAAACCGGACTATTCAGTAAAGTAAGATTTTCAAAAGTTAAGGGAAGAGAAATAAATAAGGTTTTACTGTTTTTTTACTGCAATCTGTATTTTAACAGTTTAAAGGCCCAAGTCTGATTTGAACTTATCTCCTAGATTAATTCATGCAGTCATTTCATCTCAACACACACAAAACCAAATACATGTGATTACATAACGACCCATGTGTCTCTCTGTCAGGTTCCCGGTCAGCGGTCTGTCTGATGGAAAGTGGCACCATGTGGCCGTCAGTGTGTCTGCCAAGCGGCTGGCGCTGTATGTGGACTGCTCTCTGCTGGAGAGTGTGGACTGGGTGTACCACGGCATGGGGATCAGCACCGACGGGCTGCTCATGGTTGGAGGCATCATCGAGGGCTTTGAGACTCCATTTGAAGTAAGGGGCTTCTATCCAGTTTTATCTGTGCAACATTTGTTTTCTTTTTCTTATTTCCCCAGTGATCGTAAAAGAAACAACACAAAAGCAACCCCGCCTATAATCATCAAGCCCACACCCTGTAACCTATTCTGTTAGTCTTCCCTTCTCTTTGTAAACATTTTAAAGATGCCCAGAAGCTGCGTTCATTAAGTTTTATTCTACCAACCCTCAGGTCAAACTCTCAGCTGACTTGACAAAGAACTTCATGGTGTCTGAATGGCCCTTGTCAGATTTTATAATCTCTACTTTTAGAATTTTGGAATGCTGCTCCTTATTGCATGTGTGTTTAACAACGCATATTATTATGACCAGATGGTTGACCAATAGCCAGATGATATTTAAAACAACTGTTGCTGGATAATAAGCCACATGTGTATAGTCCAGTTCATTTGAATTTAGGCCGAAAAGACATGCTCATCCTTGCAGCACACACACACACACACACATAGGAGAACACACAAGTAGATATTCGGGCCCTGTGGCCCTATCCCACCCCATTCCCTTTTCATCACAGACACAAAGACGTGTAGCCCATAATGCTTAGAAACCATGTGTTTGTTTTTATAAAGTATGCATAGAAATCCCTGCAACCAGCTCTAACCACAACCTCACTTACCTCCCAAGCGCCAGTGTTAAATCAAATTACAGAGGAAACACTGATGAGTGTTTGGACAGAGGATGAGTTCAGCATCCTCAACCCCCCCTCCCTGTTCTCCAAACCTGGATGTCTTTGAACTATGGGAGGAAACCCACAAGGAGAACATGTAAACTCCTAGCAACAATCTGTGATCATTTTCTCATAAGTCTACAATATACAACATGCTTGGTGTCGTTGGAAACTATAAAATCTGAGCTTTCCAATGCACCTAAAACGCACCTCGAATCACCGACACAGCGGGTGAAATGGAGCCGTCAAACTTCACATTTTACAGTCACACTCTGCTCACACTGACACAAATCTGTGTTCTTGTCAAAATATGTCACCAAAGCATATGTTATTTTTGCCCAAAACGGTAGTCACTAATGTTTGTATAGTCAAGATGGCGCTGACAGGAAGTCCTGGTCATTCTCGATTTCATCTCAAGGGCAAAAACTGAAACTCTTTTGTTAAAGGCTGATTTTGAAGGACCATAATGCACCTGGCTTTGCATGGTGGACATGCTTTCCCAGTTAAAAACAAGCCTGAGGACCAGAGCGGGCAGTGTGACTGTATCACAATGGGGGTGAAGAGGGGGGCTTTGTAGAGGCGGCATCTGGATTTGTTCTTAGCAGCAGATAAAATGGATTCTCCGTTGCCTCGTTTCCCCTGGTATCAGCTTTTTACTGAGCTCCAAGGACGGAGCACTTCCACACTCAGAGGTGGTGACAGTCGTGTCTCTGGACAATCTTTTGTGTTTGGTAACGCTAAACCACACATTACTGTACTCTGCTTTTACCTATAACTCTTACTGTCATCCACTCCACTGCAGCACGACCGAGACACAGTCTGCTTCATTTTAATGGATTCATTTTAAGACCAAAGTAGGATATAAATACGAATCTGATTACCATAGTTAAATATAGGTTGTATGCTATGGGCATCTGTGTTTGGTTTTTAGACAAGTCTATTATATAACTCTAACTCATGATCAATCACCTTTTAAATTAGTAGACATTCTTTTCCTACATGTAAATATGCAGCAGATGTCTGTGTTTAGCAGACATGTGTGTAGTTTGATCCCTATCTATTTTTAGGGTAATTCTGGCAGTTCCAGACGTAGGGTTTACTGCAGAAAACATGAAACATTATCTTTCTATATACCATTGAATAAAAATACTTCTAAGATGTAGTTCCTTGAAACATGTATGTCTCTTTCCACTTGTCTCTGGATTTGATTTGAGATCAGAAGATCAAACGGTTTGTTAAAAAGAGTTTACATTTTTCCCTAATGGTTCTCATTTGTGCATATTACCAAAGATGTTCTATAACAAAGATGATACATTATAAGCTCCACCAATGGAGATGGTATACACTTCCTGTCTCCTAAGTGGGCGTGGTGATGGCATCTTCGATATTTACACCACTAACAGCCATATTTAGCATTACGAAAATGAGTTAGCTTGGGCGTTCGCAAGTTCGCATGTTAGTTGCCAGATCTCTCAAGAATATGATGCTGAGACAGAGAAAGGTCTTGAACAAAGTTCATGTTTTCCTGATTCGTCCGTCTGAAAAATTACATTTTAGTGTCAGAATGTTCGGAAGATATGTAGCTTGTGAAAAATGGGTCCGATATTTACTTTGAAGACTATGGGGCGAAAGAATCAGTCATAATCTATGTTCACGTTCAAGAGTTAATAGACTCAGGACCTGCCACTTTTCTCCTAAAGGGGCGGGGAAGTGGCAAAACCCACGTGACACAGACACAAGAAACTGACTCTCAGCGCACCATCTTCTTTCTGAACTGTCTCTGATATTACCTGTATGATATGATATGATATGATAAATGCACCAGCTGTCTTGAATTTGGCAAAATCAGAAATGCATTTAAATATTAAAGATCTAATTGATTTTAAATCCCTGTGTGGTTTCACAAAGAAATGCACTCATTCTGCACACACACATACACACACACACACACACACACACAGACATTCTCTCATCCAGTGTCACGCTCATATAAACACAGCCTGAGGACGGAGGTTTTTAAATGTCTCCTGATGCTTTGTTTGTCATGTCTGGCCTGATGTCAGAGTCACTGGTAAAGGAACCCTGGGAACTGCAGTGAAATACATGACCTTCAGTAACCTTGTGAATGTGTGTGTATGTTTAGGCTTGTCCCTCCATTCGGTGTATTATTCTGTGCATGCATGGAAAGCTATACAGTGCATATACTGTACAGAATATGTACTGTATGAATATGTCGACTGCAAGACACAGATCATACCTGACAGCTTTGTCTCTAACGGATAATTCTGATTCAGTCTGTTTACATTTGAACATTTCAAGAGAGACTTGGAACGAGGATTGCAACGGTTTGGTCTGTAAAATGTCTATAGTGAAAAATGTCCATCTCAAGTTCCCAAAACCCGAGGTGACGTCTTAAATTACTTGTTTTGCCTGACCACCAGTCCAAAAAAACTAGCAAAGATTCACATTTGAGAGGCTGAAGCCAGAGAATTATAGGCATTGTTATGCCTCCGCACCGGCGATAACCGTAGCCGGAGGCATTATGTTTTCGGGTTGTCCATCCTTCCGTTAGTCGGACCGCCCCATTCTCATCAAGGCGATAAGGATAAACTGATTAAAATTTGGCGATCAAAGGTCAAGGTCACTGTGACCTTAATATCGTTACCTAAATACCTAAATATTGTTTCTTATTTAGATGTTGAAATCACCAAAACCATGCTTACTGTATTACTACTGTCATTTCCCAAAAATTGGGATATACGTAAGTTAACTGATCTCTTGTAATCTGATGTAGAGCCAGATGTTCAGGTTGTACAAATGTCTTGGCTTCTGGTGTAGTAACCTGCATTCTCCGAAATGTAACTGTACATTCAAGCATCAAGAGACATTTGAAACATTTTCATTTTCTACATGAAGGTTATCTGCGTTTTCACACTGTGCTCTTGACCACTCCCATTTAATGTTTTTATTATTGTTATTATTTTATTATTTATAATGTTTTATATTGTATTTAATGTTTCCGTCTGTGCAGGGTCATCTCCGACAGCTGAGCTTCCTGATGGGCGACCCAGACGCCGCCCAGCAGCACTGCAGCCACCACCCGCCCCGCTGTGGTGAGACCGCCCCCAAGCCTCCTCGCTCCCCACGCACCAACGCCCTGGAGGTGAGGAACGATGAATGGAAAAGAAAGAAAAAAGAGATCAGGAAAATCCATGTCACTTTCACAAGTGAAATGATCTCTTAGAGTTGTTCCTTTGACTTATGTAAGCAGCACGGCTCTGACATGTCACCGAGGTGTTTAATGTGAAGCCAGGTGCCTATTTAAGGCCTCAGCCCAGACATCCAGACTCCTGCACTTAATACTTTGACAGCAGAACCTGTAATATACTATGAAGCATGATAAAGATCATCAGAGGATTTAAAATAAAAACTGCACTGACTCCTGTGGTTTTGATCCAGTCTGGTGAACTTAACAACTCTAGGCGTTTGGTTGATCATCGGTTTAGCAATGAACTGTCTTTGTGGGTTTTTAAATTTAGATATTGTCCTCTCTGTTTCCACGCAGAATATACTGCTGTCCTCAAATGACCTGGAGGACCTGCTGGGGGATCCCAAGGATGAGTCATTTTTGAGCTTCGGCAGAACTGTGAGTAGGATATTTTGGTGCCTCTAATGCTCTTTAAAGCTTTGCTGAAAATTCCCTGTGCATTTAGGTGTTAAAAACAAACAACAAAAAAAAACAGGCAGTTGCCTGGTTTCACAGCTGCTTCCCGGAGTTGCAGTTGGAGAGTGTGGGCAGCTGACCAGTCGTCACGGTGATTAGATCCAGCTGTGGACAGGCAGGCGGCTACAGTTGTGTATATATACCAACCACTGGTCTGGTTTCACTGGCTTCATCGGTTTTTGTCTGTAAAACCACCGGTCCAGTGTCTGCCATTAATTAGCGCTGCGGTGCAGAGCCTCGGGCGTCAGAGGCACCAGCCAGCCGTCCCACCTCTTGTCCTTGGCTGACTGGTCAACTCTGCATTTGTGTGTATATGTGTGCCTGACCTGTCTGTCCTCTGGTCCATCAGTCTGTCTGCTCACTGGTCTTTGTTGTGGCCAGCAAAAGGGTTCAGCGGATGCTGAAGCTAAACGTCTGTTTTGATTAATTACAGAGAGGGCCCATTTCTTATGGTTTTTATAAAAGATTAAAAAAAATTGGGAAATTTATTGGTTGATGTTTTGAATATTAAAACAATGGGTAAAAAAATCTGAAAACCAATAATGGATTTGAACTCAACCCCTGAGTAATGTAATGTAATGTTTTGGTTCAGTTATTCACGGTGTATGGTCAGCCGTTCGTCTGTATTTTCTCCCCGTTTCTTCTCTTCATGTTCCAGAACAAGAGGTTTTCTGAGCCGTATTCTCTGCCAGAAAACCTACTGTAATCTGCGGTGATCATCAATGCCTTTTGTAGTTTCTTTCTTTGTTAACTTATGGGGACATGTGGGACTAAAAATCTGGAAAAAATTGTTTCAAACAAAGTAATCGAATAGTCGCTCGACAGGAAACTGATCAACAACTATTTTGATAATTGAAAAATCAATTTAGTCATTTTTAAAGCAAAATTGTCAAACATTTGCTGGTACCAGCTTCTTAAATGTGAAGATTTTCTTTGCCATATATGTTCGTAAATGGAATATTCTTTTGGACTGTTGACATTTGAAGCTGTCACGTCGGGATGTGGGCATCTTTTGATATTTTTTGACACCTTGTAGACTAAGCGATTAATTGACTAAAGGAGAAAATAATCGTCACATTAATGGATAATAAAAATAATTTTTAGTTGCAGCCCTGATCAGTATAAAACTTAAACAGTCAGCCTTGGGGCAGAAACACACTGCAAGTGGTGAGCTCGATGGAGCTTCCTATTCCCTTTCTATGGAAAGTGATGAATCCCTTGGATAGCCAGTGGTGAGAGACGGATAAATAGTACGAATGGAGAAGTTCAAATAAATGAACTGAGACCTACCATAGCAGAAATCTGCACGGTAACCCATTGGTTACAACTTCAGATTGATCCCCAGATGTTAAACATTCCTCCCCAAAATGCTGTCTGAAAAGGAAATGTATCGTATTAATGAAGGAATGATAACATTTCATTCAATGTTTAAAACTTGTGTTGATAATAATAAATATTTGTGAAAGTGATTAGTACATCTAAATCCACAATAAGCCGGTGTGTACATTCAGAAATCTGTTTTGTTATGACTACAAACACTGCAGTTTAATCTCTCAGACCAAACAAAATACAGTTCCTGAAATACATACGGCACATTTGTTTACACTGGCACTTAGAGAATAAACCGTGTTTCTTGAATCCGCACATGTTTGAAATGGAAACAAAGCAAAGACCGTGCGCTTGGAAAAACGAAGGAAAAGCAAAGCTGGATTGAATTTACATTTTCATGTCTATGCAAAACATCTGAAATAATCAGCGAGGATCTGGTTCTCTTTAGAGTTTACAGTAGTGTCCTGAGTGTAGAACACAGCAGACCAGCATGCCATCCCGTGCCAGCTCCACCAGGCACAGGCTTCTCCATCAGGATGGCATTGGGATGCCTTTGGGATGATGTAGATGACAAAGACCTCTCCTGCTGTTTTCAGTTGTAGAGACTGTTTGCAGGAACAACTGCACCAGATCCGCCTTAATAGTTACCGAAACCCCCTCAGCTGGCTGCATTTCTTTCTCATTATCTGTCTCTCTCCTTTCATCTGTTTTTGTTTTTCTGTGTTTTATTGTGTCTGAATCTGTCTCCTCTGGCTCTATGTCTGTCTCTGTCTGTCTCTTTGTGCGTCCATGTCACTATGTCCCTTTGTCTTTTTCTCTGTCTCTTCTAGTGGTAATTCCGTTAACGGAGACTAACTAAACTGACTAAATATGTTTGTCAACAACCTTTTTTCCATGACTAAGATGTGACGATGACGAGACGGCACCATATTTATTACATTTACCCAAATCTCTCTTTATTTTCTTTGACTTTTTTTTCTTTTGAATACAGCAGTTCTATGTGCTGCGAGCGCCAGTTTGGTGTCCTGTGCTGCGTACGCCATATCAGGACTGACCGGCAGCATCTATCGTTTTTCCAACCAACTCAAATTCAGCCAGCGCAAACCCCAGCGGCGGGAGTCAGAGCGGGCTGGTGGCCAGCTGATCCCGGACCGGCCCGACTCCCCACCGTAGCAGCAAACCTTCTGTTGCTGCCGTTACGCTGGTTAGACCAGCCCACTGTGACCCCGGTGCTGGGGTTTTACGCTGGCTGAATTTGAGTTGCTACAGACGCTAACTGAAGGTCTGTCTTCGGACCTGCCATTGGAAAAATTAGACCGACTGAAATATTCAAAATACTCTGATGAATAAAAAAGACTAAAATGTTAACAGTTTTCATTGACTAAAGCCCTGTTTCCACCGCAGGAACTTTCCCCAGGAACTAAGAAACTTTTGAGGAACTCATTGTGTTTCGACCGCAAATATTCATTGTTTCCAGCTTCTGAAATGTGAATGTCTGCTGCTTTTTTATATCTTAGTAAAGTCAATATCTTTGGGTTTTGGACAGCTGGTCGGACAAAACAAGCAATTTGAAGACAGTCACCTTGGCAAATTGGCATTTTATAGACAAAACGAGTAATTCATCAGTAAAACAACAGTCAACAGGTCAAAATAAATATTCATTGCAGCTTATCATATAGGAAACCGTGTATGAGGGAGTGATTATGGACACAGTCCATGTTTCTCTGCAGCCTGTTTCTCATTAAATCCA
>CAKAKR010062918.1:13017-44518 GCA_916700685.1 Adelosebastes latens
CCGGTGCTGGGGTTTGCGCTGGCTGAATTTGAGTTGGTTGGAAAAACGACTGACTGACTGAAATATTCAATATAATCTGATGACTAAAAAAGACTAAAATGTTAACAGTTTTCATTGACTAAAGCCCTGTTTCGACTGCAGGAACTTTCCTCCGGAACTAAGAAACTTTTGAGGAACTCATTGTGTTTCGACCGCAAATATTCATTGTGTCCAGCTTCTGAAATGTGAATGTCTGCTGCTTTTTTATAATCTGTCTTTAGGTTTTGGATAGCTGGTCGGACAAAACAAGCAATTCGAAGAGAGACACCATGGCAAATTGGCATTTTCTGACATTTTATAAACAAAACGAGTAATTCATCAGTAAAACAACAGTCAACAGGTCAAAATAAATGTTCATTGCAGCTTATCATATAGGAAACCGTGTATGAGGGAGTGATTATGGACACAGTCCATGTTTCTCTGCAGCCTGTTTCTCATTAAATCCACACAGACCAGACCTGTGGCGGCACAGCCGTCATGTCTCTGGCTCTCCTCAAAATCTGCACATTTGAAAGAAAAGAAATAAAACAAGGCTCCTACATTAGCAAGATCTATTTCTCTTTCGCTAAGGTCTGCTGCTGTCGCCTTTGAGGCGTAACATTTCTGACTGCGGGGCCACGTTGTTGGGGTTTCCTGACTTTGATGCATGTCCTGTCTGGGGGCCACCGCCTCCCCTGACAGGTGCTCTCTTTAGAGACATGGCAATCGCCCAGTTAATCTACGGCTCCTCCAATGTGCACTAAGATGTTAAACACTCGTGGAGGTCAGGGACCTTAGCTAAACATGTAATTCCAAAACCAGAGCTATGAGCTTCAGCGTATGTTGATGGCTTTGAACCCTCATAATTGACTGTATTAGTCACAATTACTTTCTTTTGTGAATTCTAGTACTTACGTGTACCTTTTTAAGATATTTATCAAGACAAACAACAAACATTTATTACTTCCATCTTCCCAAATGTAAAAATTTGCTGCTTTTCTTTGATTTATATCATTGTAAATCACTTTTGGTCGGAAAAAAAGAAGTAATGTCAAGACATCATCATTTTATAAATTAGACAATTAATCAGTTCATTAGAAAAATAATAAACTAGACTATTTGCAGCCCTCCTTATGTGCTCGACCGTGATCAGCATGTTTGCTCTTGATCATAAAGTTTCCTCATAAATGATGTCAATAGAAATGTGGATTATCTTGCATATACAGTATGTGTCAGAAAGAGAGGGAGAGATGGAGCATGACAGAGCTTGTGTTTGATTGTTTTTTCACCACAAGAGTGAATTCAGTGTGTCTTATTAATAGTTATAACACCGCTTACACTTGATCCCTAAAGCTGCATCTGTCAGAGAGATAGGGAGAGGCAGACACACACACACACACACACACATGCCTGTGGTCATAATATTCCCTGTTTCATATCCTATCACAACCAAGTGTTTCCACTTGCGTCTCCAGAGAGGCCTCTTTCATAAAACTTGTCAAACAATGGCTTTTTACTGGCAAGCTGAGACAAAAACAAAGAGGTGGAAAAAATGATCCATCATTTTGACACTTCTCCAATCCACCAGGGTCCATGTAGTACACTATGTAAAGACTGGCAAGAGTTGCTTATTAAATGACTTTGCCCTAGGTGGAATTTTCATGTCCTAGCAAAGCTTAAGTGTTGGATAAAGGTTGAGTATTGTTTGACCTTTTTTTAAGGCTGCTAATTAACAAAATACCCATTACCCACAACTGAAACGTTCATTATACTAAACAGACAACATTCCTCTTGATTTTCAACTTAAAGCTGCTTAGTCACACATGGTGCAAACACACTGCTACTTCAGCTTCATTTGGAGTCGTGTTTCTGCCCACCTGGCAAATGCAGGTCCAATATTGTAGCTCTGTTTTGGTCCATAAACTTCAAAGGGAAATGTCTGGCTTGTAAGCTGCTAAATGCTTCACTATGTTGACATTACAGGTAGTGTACAGTGGGTTTATCAGGGAGTATTTGCTTAAAACAGCTGGCTGCCGCTGCTGCTGGGAAACTACGATGCTGAGAGCAGAGAGAGTGAATCAAAACGGTAAAACAATAAGCTCTAAAGATGCTAAAGCACTCTGTGATGCCAACTGGAGCCGCAGAGTTGAGTGTTTCAAGGTGTTTGGAGTTGTGTTTGCGTCCACCTGATGAATGTTAAGTCTAATATTCATTCTCTGTTAGCTCTGATTTAGTCTCCACCTACTCTCTTTACCTCATTAGCTCCTTATGTAGCTCCCATTTGGTGCTGGGTAAGTGGTGTTCACTTGGTTTATCTGACCTTTTTCACTGAAAACAGCAGCTGCTGGAAGCAACACTGAGAGAGCAATGACACTGAATCTAATGGGCTGAAAGGCAGTAGAGCTGCTGGTGTGTTTCTTTGTGTTCATCACTATCATTTGATTCAATGTTTATATTGTTAATATTGTAGTTGTATTGTTTATATTGTAGTTTATATTTTAGTTAACCATCTCCTCTCTGACCCGATTCTCACGTCTTTTCTCTCACTTTCTGGCCACGCTGCTTACCTGAGGCATCAGCTGGCATCATCCAGTTGGGTTGTAGAGAGTCAGACCGACAGGTTAACCTGCGTTCACCTCTCGTCCTAAAAGTTAGGCGGATATGAGCTGTTCCTACAAGACTATCATTATGGATGTCATCGCTGAGCTCTGGATATTGTATCATCTGCTTGTCAGGAGAGCCAAAACAGTGCAAATGGTGCACTGATGTGCTGATATCATTCCTTAACTGTCAAATCTATAATCAATCATTCTGTATGTTACATTCCCGTCATGTTCACATCGTTTGGCCAAAAACAACATGTTCTCATGCCAGCGGACGTCACATTCCTTCATTGATCTCAATGCTGTTCACTTAGTTCAGCTCTTGGAGGACACGGTTGCTCAACACAGACAATTTTGCCAGGTTTCCTAGCAACAAAGAGAGATGGGAGCAGGTAGATGTGCTGACAGACCTCTTCAACTCTCGACTCAAGATGTCTCTAAATATCTGCCGTAGCCGGCCAAGAAGCTGCAGCAAGATCCAGCAGTAGATGAGTGAACCACGTCAGGTCGTCAGTTTCTATCTGTGATTGTGTACGGTATCCTGCCATCGTGCAAATGTAAATCCTGCTGGGTTTGGCTCCAAGATGATGGATCTGCTGAGAGGATGTTTATAGTTATCTCAGGGGCCTCCAACTGTGTCTGCAGAGCTCTGTGATTAGTGGGTGTCAGGCTTTATGATCATATCAGAGACAGAGAAATGTAAATCATGTTGAAGATATTGTGATATAATGTAATATTCCCTTAATTATAGCGCTGAGAGATGCCATCTGTTGCTGTAGGAGGAATGCAGTCATGCAAACTCCCAGCTTCCTTTTTTTTTCAGTTGATTTGTCAGTGTCATGTGCATCAGAGGTGATGATGATGATGATGATACTAAGAGGAAGAAAAGGAAGTTTTCAAAAGCAAGTTCACTAAGACTGTAGATTTGGCGTTTTTTCACATTAAACCCGGTGCAATTACAGTTGCGTTCGACCGAAGCACACTTGGTGATTGTTGGAAATAGTAACACGGACAGTTTAGGTGAGATTTATTTTGTTTCTGCCCAGTTTGAATGAAGTGTTTTACGATGCTCCGTTACGTACAGCTAATCTCAACATAAACAAAAATACACGTGGATGATGGCTCGACCGCACGTTACCGCAATACAATAATGTTACCTGTCCATGACAGAGTTAGCATGCAGCTTTAGCCGTAATGTCTAGCTCTGCTTTTCCTGGTAATGTGTGAAACCCAAAGTGTTTCCATACTTTACTGTATGTGTAGTGTTTACCACTTTGGATTTAACATGTGAGGGTGCAGGTCGTATCCACGCGGACCCTTCGCCGTTTTCTGCTTTCTTGTTTTGGCTCGCTGAGGTTTGTTTTGGTAATGGATACGGAACGGATATGACGTCACGTTACTCAGACTACAACAATAAAAGACTCTAATGATGCAAATATATCGATTCTGGCATTAACAAATCAATTTCAAAATCGTAAAAAGAAAAAATCGTGATACATAGGTGAATTGTTTTTTTTTTCCCACGCCTACCGCAACCCCTCTTCAACTCTCCCTCACCAATTGAAAACCTCTGCTTTACAGAAACCGTTAAAAGACAACGAAATGAAAGATCAGAGCTACATGAGCCCTCACATGTAGCCCTCATAAATGGTTTTTATCATTTGTGTTTCAGCTCTTTGAGGAGTGAAGTGAGTTATTTTTAAAAGGTCAACACAATCAATTAACGGTCTCATGAAACACTCTGAGGTCTGTTTTCACGCTTGGAGCTCTTCAACCAAACCGTTGGCATTGCAGGGAGATGACGCACTGCAACACGAACATGTCAGAGCAGCAACAGAAGGGAGACAGCGGGATGCAGAGCTCTCTTTTCCCAAGACAGTAAAATAAAGAAAAGACTAATATTAAAACAATCCCATAGAATCCATCTGGTGGGAGGGATTCTGGAGCTAAAACCATGTTTTTCTCGGGTTTCCACTGAGTTGCATGTTGCATCAAAGACTCTGCAAAGGGCAAACAACACTTTGAGCAAACTCTTTGTTGAATTAAAACACAAGGACGAGGAAACATGCTTTGTGTTTGCTGTAAAAATATGAAAGAGCATCTGCCATGCCTTTGTTTTTAGATCAGCAGGATGTTTCTGCACACTGTCAAGATTTCCTTTTATGCACATTACCATAGATTGAGCAGTAACTCTTCATCTGCTTGGCAATGTTCATAACTGTTTCCAATATAAAATGAGGTAATTACAGACAAGCGAGGAGGCCCTCAAATCATGGAGTAAAAGAGGAAGTGGGTTGTTGAAAGAGGGGATGCTCGGATAAAAGAGGAGGAGGATTTGGAAAGAAGAGGATGGAAACAGAGGAAAGGAAGAGTTTTTGCACTAGTTGTGTCTTTCTCTTTGTTACTAAGTGGCGCAGAATGATTTTCTCAACGTGAGAAGTCCCAACATGCTCAAACTAATAATTTTCCTCTCCAAAACTGTAATTTAGTATGGGGGTATCTATGCTGTGAAGATAAATCAGCTCTGGTTAAATGCTAGGTGATGGAGCGTTGTCACAAGAGTGCTACATCAGCAACTTTTTTATCACTTGTTTCCTGCCAGTGCTAACCGCCTCCAACAAGGACTCCTGCACTACAGGTCCCGCTCTTAAAATGCAACAGGGATTACGCTTTCAGTGCAGCCGGCGGAGATCTCTGGAAGCCATTATGTGGCGGGGAGGACGAAGTTGTGCCGGGAAGTTGTTTAGAATTAAAAAGAGATCATTGATTTCACCCCCAGCACATCTTCCCTGCCGTTTTAAAGCTCCCCACAGAGGTTCTGCTCACCCCGAATCAACCTCCCTCTGCTCTCGTTTATTTATATTGCTGTTTATGCTAGACCACCTCTCCTTTTGTTCCTAATAGACATGACGTAATGCTTCCTGTGACATGGAGCTGCCCCGTCGTTCTCAGCTTTCATGCAGAGGAGGTCTCCTCTCCAGTTGTGTAAATCAAGCCGACCTCAGACAATCCTTGGTGAATATTTCCCCTCAAAATATTCTCTCAACTGTGGTTGTTTCGCTGACTGCGGGCACTGCGGCTTTCCTCTTTTAATTCCGCTCCAATGATTGCTTTTCTTTTAGGTCTACTTGTGTGCAGGCTCCCTTCGACCCAAATCCACCCATGTGTGAAAGCAGGGTGGGATTCCCTCACACCATCCCTGTCCCTGTTTTCCCTCGTTCTGCTTCCCTCAGTTGGAAGGAGCAGTTATTCATTTTAGCAGATTTTTAGTTGCCCATGATGTCGCGGTTAGCGTCTTATGCCAATAGCTCATTGCGATCACATGTTCAACCCTCACATCTAGCTTGGTTAACTGACAATTTAAACGCTGAGGATTTAATGAACTATGACATGTCATGCATGCTCTGACATTTTGTGGGTGAAAGGGATTGGATGTGTTTATTAGTTAAAATGCATTGGGTTGTTTTGAAATTTAAATTGTCCCAGATTTGACTACATTGCAGTTTCCCTGTATATTTTCTCTCAGCGTTCACAGAGGCCACCCTGAGGGCTAATGGGCTGGGCTTCTGTCTCCACCATATGCCAGATTAGATGTATTGTCTATACAAGATGTGTGGCTGGTACCAGTGGAAGGGTGTGTGTGTGTGTGTGTGTGTGGGTGTGTCGGCCGGGAACTGGATCAGCCTCCTGTGCAGAGGTCTGCCTGTGGGTACAATGTGAACAGAGCTGAAGTGCAGACAGACCTGCAGTGTCTCCTGCAGTCATGCTCTACCATGTCGGATGGTACTCGCTGCTGGGATGCCTGTTGCTGGATTTAGGTGGATCGCACGTGCAAGGTCAAAGGCGCCGGGAGGGAAAGGTACTGCCTGGTGTCACCCTGTACACATGTTGCAATTGTCAATGTAAATGTTCCCTTTGCTTTTGTTCTACACTGACGTAAAGTAAGGTGTGTAATGCTCTGCAGACCATTGGATTGCAAACAATGTGGCAATGACTTTTATTTCACTTCTTTCAGAACGGATGTTTGTGTGATTAACACAATAATACACTTGCAATCTTGAAGATTTGACTTTGAAGTTTAAAGTTTGAGGTTGCACCTGCTGCAGTTTTCAGTTTTGAATCAACCTGAACGATGTCCTGTAGGTGTTGTCGTGGCCAGGGATGTCCAACTTGTTAGTGTTAGTTCTTTATATTAATTACATTCAAGTATTTGTTGCTTGCATTTTGTATTCAGATGGGTGTTCTAACTATGTCTCTCCAAACTGGATGATTTTAATTTTTTTCCAACTAAATGAAGGTTTAAATAAAATAATAATAGTACAAATGAATAGATACTGAATGGATATAGTAGATGGCTTGGATGATTGTGTACAGTATGAACATGCATAGATGTCTATATACAGTATGTACAGCGAGTAGGATTTATATTTACAGTGACAGATGACATGTGCATATTAGAAAATTTCGGCATTAAAGACATTTCATTCATGACTTTCAGTGAGTCAGTGGCATAGTAGGCTTTTTAAACAGATTTTAGCAGATTTGGCTAATTTGATAAGTAATTCCAGTTCTTGCACATAAGAGCTTTAATGACCGGTGTCTAGGATAGAAAAACTCTTGACTGAGAAGCAACCATATAGTACTGCATGCTGTGAAATCCATATATACAGTATATGGTGATGATGCTGTTTGAATAAATACATTTTATCTGATGAATTAAGGATTGAAACATTAATAAAATTTGCGTGATTCTTTTGTTTTTTCTAGCAGTTACTCACCAGTGCGACGTGAAAATGCGGTGCAGGAATACGAAAAATCTGCGTTTTAATTTTCCGCATGACAACTATGCATACCGGTTCCGATGCTAATTATTCGCGTTGCCATGTTCCACTTTCGTCAATGAGTTTCCTCTTAAATATTGCCGTGTCCACTTCAACCAACAAAAACCTATCCAGACAGAGAATGTCTAAGGGACTAACTACACTATACACATGAAGTAATCAGACCGCAAACTTGATGCTAATGCTAACGTTAGCTGTTGTGGTTAGTACATATCAGCTACATTACCATCTTCATCGTATCCCAGCTGCTGGGCGATCTCAAGCCATATATTGTCATTTATTTGGTTGTTGAAGTAGTAGTGTTTCTCATACATTATTGGGTGTTGAGGAGGGGACGGTCCATTGTTATTCCAAAACACCAATAGTCCGAAAAATGTCCCATTGGCCCATTTGTCCGACAGTCCGTTACCCCAAAAACTAACGGCCATTGCTCTGAAAATATACACTCTCCGTGCAACAAACAGAAGCACATGGCTAATTATTATGCAGAATGACAGTGATCAGTTGGAACAAAGGATTTCATTGGTCAAAATAATTTTTTATAAATTTCCGTGCAAATTTTTTGGATGAAAATCCGTGCTTGGTGTGAAACGGCTCAGTAGACTTGCACCGCAGTATCAGAGCCCATTTAGTGGAGAAAGACACCACTTTGTTGATTTTGATATTTAAGAACATACAGTAGAACAATACAACTCTCTGTATAGAAGCTCTGCAACTGACTTTCTGCGTGAAAACGAGAAGCCTGCATTGGAAGCGAGTTAGAGGTTGCACAGCAATTTTAAAGTTTAAACGTTTCTTTCTTTTGTCCCTCCAACATGCTTCATGATCTTATATCCCGGGGACCACCACAGGCGAATCAGTGGACGCTTTGATCCCAACCAACAGTGGCTTTTCTAACATGGGTGGTCCTGCTGCGAATGAAATCCCGGACCATGACGGTGTTAATGCCGCGCTGAGCTACTGAACAGCACAGGGTCACAATAGAAAGTCACACGCTCATTTTTGTGCACATGACAGCTCTGACACACACACACGTAAAGACGTTGAAGTATACATGCAGGTATTGATATGCATGCTTACAGTGATTTAACACATTGGCACTGTGCCTTGTCCACATCCCATCAGAGGCGGAAACACACAATTCACTGTCTGTTTGTCTCTTTTTCTGTGCCAGGCTTCTGTTGCTGATTTCCTTATGTTTTTTTCAAGTTCCTTGGCAACATTTGTTCATCATTTATTTGCAACATTCTACTAATCATAGAAAATTATTAGCTTTTCTTCACATTCTTCAGTTTGTATTGCACTTCAATCAATCAGACTCCCGTCCGTATTCCCGTAACATCAGACCAACTGTCATCACGCCTTTTTTCCAGGCCAAATTGCCTACTGCTGCTTGCAAGACACAGCCGGTCCGCATACCTGTGTCTCGGTTAGATTTACGGACCTTGCCGTTTGATTAGCCCTTTGTAGGAGCAAGTGTTCATTGTCTGTGTGTGTGCATGTGTGTGTTTGATGATAGTACCGTAGCCTGCAGCGCTTGTGTCAGGCTGTGAGGCCTCCATAGACTTCCCATTGCTCTTAACGGAGGATCTGTCAGCTACACATGCACACTTGTGCTGATGGAAGGACACAGTGGTTTGTCATAACCATTAATCTAGTCCAGGTGTGCCCTGTCAACATCTGCCCTAATTCTAATTTACAGTTTTCCCACAAATATTGTTTTGAGAGTTGCAGAGAAGTCGAGTCACGATCTTCATGTTCTATGTTCCACATTGCTCATAAATCCTTTGTTTAATGGAACGCATGTGATTGTACTGTATATTTATCATATGCAGGTGATAAATAGTGACTTCATGAAGAAGGTATTGCAGTCTAAAGTGACCAGTGCTTCATTTCAATTTTTAAGGAGAAAAAAAGGAGAGTTGTTTTCGAACATTGTCCCAGCAGATGTTTCAAACCATTTTAAACTGTATTATCACACAATGATACTGTAACTGAGACAATAATAAAACAAAACTATGTGACAGTGTGATTGATTAAAGAGTTTCAAGTCCCTGCATGTTGGACCAGTGGCTGCCTTGAAGGTTGGAAAAACCCATTGAAAAAAAAAAAAAAGCACTGGTATGGCCTTAATACTTCTAGTGTGTTTAAAGACTTTCCTGGAGATTTTTTTAATCTGGCTGCAGGGATTTGCTCCCATTAGGGCATTAGTGAGGTGGAACACTGATGCTGGGTGATAAGGCCTGGCTCGTGTTCCAGTTCATCCCAAAGGCGTTGGATGGGGTTGAGCTCAGGACTCTGTGCAGGCCAGTTCACCAAACTGGGAAAACAATTTCTTTATGGACATGTCGTTGAGCACGAGGGCATTGTCATGTTGAAACAGGGAAGAGCCTTCAACAGACTATTGACACAAAGTTTGAAACATCATTTGGAAGTAAGGAACCCAAACAATGAAAAGATGAAAAGCAGAAATTATGCAGAAGTATGTGGACAGGGTGTCTGCATTATTTTAGCCATATAGTGTGTTTCAGAGGCCTGAGGCTTTAAAACTGATGAAGCACATACACATGACTATGAAAGCTTTCAAAAAAAAAATCAAGTTTTTCCTCTGACAGGAGCATTAAGGAAGCATTATGGGAGCCTGTAAAATTGTTCCGTCTGTTCATCAGCCTGCAGTCATGCATACTGACACAGACTGAACCACTTGATACCCTGACTGTCATTCGTTCACCTATGGATCACATACTCCCATTGAGCCTCCACTCAGACTGTGTAGTTAGGATACAAAGGCATGAACACACACACACACACCCTAAATGGGCACAGTGTCTTTGCTTGCTTCAGCCTGTTACTGCAGAGCCAATAGAAAGACAGTAAGTGTACAGTAAACAGTGACTTGGCAAATGATATAAAGGTTTAAAAAGTTGCTTACTGATAATATTAGAGTTTAATTTGACAAGATAAGTGCTCAGATGAGTGCTATGCAGCGCCTGCTCTGTCGAGTGTCTTGGCAGGTAAAACTGGTTGACCTTATGGAGCCTTTAATTGTGTTGTCATAAAGATCATGATAAGGATACTGACAGAGATCAGTTCTTAAAATGTATCAGCTGAAATGTACATCGCACATCGGCGCTCGAGCGTCATGCGTGAATTGCTCAAAGACGTGAGCCGAGAGGCTCACCTCGCAGACACATTACAGATATCTAGCATGCAAAACATCTGGACCTGTCGGGGATTCGGCCACGAGCTACAGCCAATGAGAATGCGAGACACGAGTTGAGGGGAAACCTGGGGGACGAGGGGTCGCCTGTAACAATAGGAACTTACTGTGTGTGTTACATTTGCAAGTTGTTGTTGCACCTAGAGCAATAAATAGTAAAAAAGAGTATGGAAACCGGTGGAAACAGGCTATTTTGTGAACACGTGCCAACAACAACATCAGCAAAATGTCTTGCGTATGGCATCACGTCATTTACCGTGTATTTCTTGCATGTTTTTGTGACAAAACATAGTTTGGAGACCTCATCGGAGATTCCTCCTGGTGAAAGATCTTGTAGTGTGTGACCCCGTGTCTCCGGTTAGCCATGTAGTGTGAAAACCCCAATGACTTGAAGACTCCCGATTACAAGAGAGCAAGTTGTGTAGTGTGAACAGTGATCTGTGATCTGACGAATTTACAAGTCATGTGGTGTGAACTTAGCTTTAGGTAGAGAAGCGCTATATATGTGCAGTCCATATATTATTTTTTATGGCTGCAGCCTTTCGCTCCCAGTCTGTACTGGGAAGCAAACCGAGTTCAGTCATGAACTTTTAGTCATATTTGTCCCTAGTGAGTCACTGCCTTGTTTAGGTTGAGTCTTTGCTATAACTTTTCTGTTTATACTGTATAATTAAAGATAAGCACATTAAATACGTAGATTTCAACACAATGAACTAGAAGAAGATTTAGCTAAAATATATAAAACTGGGACAATTCATGGAGTATGTCTTACTTTGGTGAGTGTTTGACAGCTATCGGCTCCTGACTGACTGGCCAACGTGTCACAGTACTCCAACTAAGTATGGCCTGGGCTGGCGTTCATAGGGATATCTCACAGACTGGTGGGGAGATAAGCTGAGGGGACGGTGTTGACCAGAGGAGATCTAGTGTCAGCTTATCCACCAGGGCCGGCTGCCTGACTCTGGCCTGGGATAAGGGACAGAGAAAGGGCCTTTGTTTTCAGTTGGGGCACCGTGTTCGGTCTACTCCCTATCTCACCCTCGTTATACCCAGCCAGCCGTGGAGGGCTGGGTTTCACTGCAAATACTGTATTTAAGACTGACTGTTGTTCTAATATTTCAGATTTGGCGAATGAAAGCCGGGTTTAATTGATAATTTCTGGGTAACGTTTGGGCGTATCATTCTTTCTGATAACACAATCAGAGCATGCTCAATTGATTTTTGCCCGAACAAATGCCTGTAACCACACCGGAAACCTGAGATCCCCTCTGTAATAACTGTACTAATTCATAAAATGTGTATGTAACCATTTTGTTCTTCATGTTTGACCTCTAGCTCTCTGTGCTCTTCCAACTTTTGTTTAGCTTTCAAAGATTGATTGTAGGGTCAGAATTTGGAGTGCCAAAGATACAGAATCATTGTTGCTGACCCAATGTACTGACCTTTATCTACCCATTCAAAATTTTATTAATTTAGCAGGATTTATTCAGATGGGTGTTCTTACTATGTCTCTCCAAACTGGATGATTTTAATTTTTTTAACATTTCTCCCAAATTCATTGTACCAGGATCACACATTGGTTTACTCTATAATAGGGCTGTCAATCGATTAAAATATTTAATTGCAATTAATTGCATGATTGTCCATAGTTAATTGCAAATTAGTCAAATTTTTTATCTGTTCAAAATGCACCTTTAAAGAGAGATTTGTCAAGTAGTAAATACCCTCATCAACATGGGCGTAGACAATATGCTTGCTTTATGCAAATTAATGTATAGATTTATTATTGGAAACAATTAAAAACATAAAACAATGACAAATATTGTCCAGAAACCCTCACAGGTACTGCATTTAGCATAAAAAATATGCTCAAATCATAACATGGCAAACTCAAGCCCAACAGGCAACAATGTGTTACTTGGTGACATCACCACATCACGGAAAAAAAGAAGGACTGAAAAAGGAGCAGTGCTTCTGTGGGCTTTGACGTGGACTTTGGGCTCTGTTATTTTGCAGATCTTTTACATGCACAAAAAACTATATAACACACTAAAGGAAAAGCAAAAAGCACAAAAGCATAATAACAATGCTTAACAATATTGTACGAGTTCAGCTTAAAATAAGTGCATTTGAGCAATCTATTCCTACATGCTGTAGGTGTGGTAATGGGTTAATAATTACTTCCTATTGTGACTATTTGGCCCTGTATCACATTTTGATGACGTGATGCAAAGACCTTTGATGTGTAGGGACTGTTTTTTTCCAGTGCAGTGCCCTATTTCACCTGTATGAGCTTATTCATTCTAAATATCTGAGCGTGCACACTCCTGCTTCCCTCTCTTCCTCCTGTCCTGCTGCTCTCCATATGCATCCCAGCTCCACTTTAGTGCTCTCCATTTCAGCCCATTAAGGTCATCAAACAAAATTTACTGCCCTTTGGTCCCTTCCGCTGAAAGGCCTCTCTCACCGCACCACTGTTCCCCTGAGGCCCAGCATTTGATGTGTTTTGTTGTGTGTGTTTGTGTGTAATGCAATATGACAAGCAACAGAAAAAAGCCGGGTCCTAGTGTTTCACATGTTGTTGATTTTGGTGTTTTTCCTGTCACCTCTGGATACCACATAAGTTTAACATGCTGTTTGTTTTGGAAGATTTGAAGACTTCATGAGAGTCCATAATAATAAGTTCACATTGTGACAGCTAATGTTCTTAACCAAACTGATTTACAGTGGGAACAATTATAGAATAGTTTTATTATTAGTCAGTTTTATTCCTATGACAGAAACTGGGGAGTGACTCTGCTGTCTTGCTGTGAAAACGGGATGGGACAGGAGGGATTGGAAGTAGTTCAAATTTGAGTGAAACTAGAATTGTGGATGAGTCCATGATGAAGGGGGAGTTTGTTATTAGTGCAAACCTGCAGGATCTGCAATACGGGCCTTTCATGCAGAGTTATCTTGAACCACTCCAAGGCTTTTGATATGGGGACGTGAGCCACTGTATTGATCTTAATGTTAAGTGCTCAGCTCTGTCATGGAGATTAATGTTAAACTTGTTAATAGAGCTGTCAAAGTTGACGCTATAATGCTAATTCGTTTTAACGCCACTGATTTCTTTAACACATTAATGATTTTTTAGGTTGTAGCAAACTCTTTTAAAGCTAGAGTGAAGATACTGGTATCCCATATAACTATAAAACCTAAGGAATCATTGGTACCAACGCTGCCATACTAACTTGTCGGGGGGAGGTTAAATAACACTCAAACCTTAGGCTACATTTTAGCGTGAAAAAACTGGTATGGCCATTATCACAGATGTCCCTTGACCTCTGACCTCCAGATATGTGAATGTAAATGGGTTCTATGGGTACCCACAAGTCTCCCCTTTACAGACATGCCCACTTTATGATAATCACATGCAGTTTTGGGCAAGTCATAGTCAAGTCAGCACACTGACACACTGACAGCTGTTGTTGCCTGTTGGGCTGCAGTTTGCCGTGTTATGATTTGATAATATTTTTTATGCTAAATACAGTACCTGTGAGGGTTTCTGGACAATATGTGTCATTGTTTTGTGTTGTAAATTGATTTCCAATAATAAATATATACATACATTTGCATAAAACAAGCATATTTGTCCACTCCCATGTTGATAAGAGTATTACATATTTGTCAAATCTCCCTTTAAGGTACATTTTGACAGATAAAAAATGTGTGATTAATTTGCGATTAATCGCAATTATCTACAGTAAAACAGCAATGGCATCCCAACCACATTGTAACACGATTACAGATGCGAATGTGATACCTGAGCTACGATAATGAAGGTCAAAGATCAAATAGATGCTCCAGCAGTGTGGAGAGTTTAAGTGCTAACAATAAACATACAGTGTGGTTTGGCTTCAACAGGGAACTCAGAGAGAACCATGGAAATGCTAGATAACTAGATACAGCAAAGTCAAGTGTGTTTTGGAAAAGAAATGTGACCAAATCAGTAGTGATGTGTGTGTCAAGGGTTACTGTCTTGAAAAGATGAGAATCTAATTGACTTGAAGGCAGATGAAATAATGCCAGATGTCAGTGAAGAGTTGATGACAGTTTTCAAGAAGGGAAGACAGTCTGCAGCAGTGGTTTTTCTGAGGGTTGTAGGAGAAGTTTAGGTCTTTTAAAAAGGAATAGTGTTGCTTACATAGTGACATTAAATGTGATTTAACATATCTTGTGTGCGGGGATGAGATGGTAATGCTTATTATTTCCGTATTCTCAAGTGATTTGTTGTACTGTGGATCACAGATTCTTTTCTATCTACTTTGAAAATCTCTCTGAAGGACGACTGGGTCTCCCAGATTATCTGTGCTTCACTCGTTTGTCAAAACACGATCATCAAGAAATCTGTTCAAAGGCTGTTCTCAAACGAGCCCTAACTCTTGTTTTGTTTCTCATCAGAAAATGTTTCTGCTCCAAGGGAGTTCTCGAGGGGACGGGACGGTGCCTTCAGGATCCGATCGGAAAGGTTCAGTAGGTCGTGGGGATGTCTTTGTGGTGGACGAGGACACCGACTTGTTGGATCCGACCTTCCAAAATGGCGGACAAGTCAACCCTCAGTGGAAACCTTCCAGAAATGGACTCAAGGGAAAGCCTGAACAGTCCTCTAAACAGTTGGAGGAGAACATTACCACAGACAAGAAGGCCGACTCCGGTGGGAGGACGTCATCGCTGTTCCCCGGAAAACCGTCCGATGACATCATTGACCTGGACATCGGAGGTGCTACCAAGAAGCCCTCCGTGGGATTTCCTGTACCTAAGATCCCTTCAGATCCCAGGACGTCCACAGACTCTGGGACATCTTCAAAGGCAGGAGTCGAGGAGGGGCGACCCATCATTAACGGTAAACAAACAGACAAGGAGCGCCCTGCCACTGTGACCGTTGTATCCAGAGATGGAGACCTGGTCCTGGGCTCAGATGGCAAAATGTACCGGCTCCAGAGAGGACCGCCGGGCCGAATGGGTCCCCCAGGGCAGGAAGTGAGTGGTCTTATGGTCTTCTTGTTGCTTTAATGCCCTCGTGTTAATGCTACCTTTTAGTATCCAATTGTAATCAATGTATTTTTTTCCCAAATGACAGTTAAGAAAGCAAGAAGTTTATATTATTGCAGTTGTTTGGATAGGCCAACAGGACATTTGATGTATCATATCAGAGCTATCTGTTGTCAGATTAGATAAAAAAGTCAGGACAAGTCTTGTGAATGAAGAAAGTGTGACGTCGGTTTACGCTTTACAGCTTACCAAAGCTGTTCTCCATCAGCTGCCATCTGACTCTGATCAGAGGAGGTTACACCACTCAAACATATGTTGGTCCACATGTCTTTGATGTCGCGATCTGAGCACTAAGGGAACTGCACAGTTAAAGAGTCTCAACACTTCGTCATAGCATTACTCAATGAGACAATGGTAACCTCTGGCTGCCAAGTTATCTGATTGGTGCTAAGGGGTAAAGTTATTTCATACAATCGGATGGCTTACCTGGTGTAAGAGGTGGGTCATCACAGGGGGACTGCAGGGCAGACAGAACCAGAACCAGACTGCACATCTGGTCCCGTCTGGACTGGTCTGTGGAGTCACGCCGCCGTAAAATCCACTGGATCACTCAGCACGATTACAGTGATTGAAGACGGCTGTAGGGAACATGAAGGAAGACGTCCCGTTGGCTTAGAATACGGCCCTTCTCTCTGCTCATGTGCTGCATTTCAGGTCTCGCTTAGCTTAGCTAAACAAGTATTGTGTCAAACTTAATATTTTAGTAAAAAGCATGTGTTTTAGGGAGGTACAAAAGAATGTTGCTATGGCATGGCCACAGAAAATATTCTTCGCCGATTGGCTGGCAGGTGCATTAAAATGGTGTTGGTGACTGGCCATTGCATAAGTGCAGTAGTACATGTAGAAAATAATGGACTCAGTGGCATGATTTTCTAAGCCTCTGCCTTGTCTGTTATATTTGTCGACCGGGTCTCTCAGGAATGCATATAAATACCACAACATTACAAGGACATTAAGTGTGTCATGAGTATGCATTTTAGCTTTTTCGCGTGTCATTTGTACGCCGCTTTTTGTGTGTCATTTGTACACCATGCAAACGTCCACATTTAGGTTTAATAATAATAAATTCAACTTACATAGCGCTTTTCAAGGACTCGAAGACGCTTAGGCAAGAAGGCTTAGGCAAGAAAACTTAGGTCATGGTTGGGCTTACAATAAGTAAGTAAACTAAGTAAAACACATACGGAAACAATGTAACACAACTACAGAAAACACGTCACAAACGTCAATAAAAAACACAAACGTAGACAAAAAAGTCACGTGACAAATGTCAGCAAGGTAACTTACAAAACAAACCACCGGTCTCCAACGGACTCCAACACGGATCTCCTAGTTAAAAGTCCGGTGGTTGTTGGGCCCATCTACCTCCCCTACTGCCCACCATAAGTGCTCTTTCTCGCTTTTTATACTACGTCACTACCTCCGGTAAACGGTAATAAAGGAGTGGATGTTGATTGAAGTACATGGGATCTATTGTTTTACTTTTGTTGTTTACCGTGGTATTGAATTGGTATCGAGAATTGTTTAATTTCACTGGTATTTGTCGACTACTAAAGGAGACTACTAAACTACTTCTAAATGACTAAATTCACAAAATGTCTGGTATCGTGACATCTCTAATCACTTTTTTCAGTAATGCCAGTGTACTTTGTGAATATAAGCACAACTATGTAAACTTTTAGTCCAAACAAGCTGCAGAGAATCACTAAAACTGCAAGAATAGTGTTTTCAGCCTTCGGGAAATGCCATAGTAAAGATTTTGTGAGATTTATTAGGTATATAAATTTGTTCAGATCCCGCAGGAAGTTGCACTTAAAATGCAGGATCCACAGAGCACCAAGCAGCTTAAACATATAATTACTGTATATCTCAATACTCTTTAAAACTCCACTCCATAAAATCTTAGTGTTTTATTGACATTCAAGGTGTTGGGTAACGAGTCCTTAAAACGAGTCTTTTGCTTTTCAACAGGCTGTCAAATAGGCCACAAACTGTGAAGTTTTACGAGGATCCGGTGCTTTGCTTGTCTCTCAGGTCACAGTTTTTTGCCTCTAAGGAGTAGTGATAAACAGTTTTCCAGTTTGAGTAATGGTTTACTTTTTTTTTTTTTTTTTTAAGTAGTGCATAGATACTACTTCAATTTGTATTCATTTTGTATCTTGTAGTGTTTTGGTCCTTTGAGCTGTTTTATTGAGGGTTGTTTCTGTTTTGGCAGGGCTGTCCTGGTGAGCCTGGCCAGCGTGGGTTTAAAGGTGATAAGGTAAGATAAGCTTGTTTACGACATAATACCCTATGATGGTCTGTTAAGTTAGTGCCCTTGACTCCTCAGGATTTACGTACACCTCTGTTCTGTGCACCTCTGATATAGCATCCGAGGCTATATCTTGTTTTAAAGCTCAATTTTCACCTTTGACATTTTATTACCTACTGCTATAAACTCCTGCCCCTTCCTCCATTAAGCCCCTGTGTCAACTATTTATGCCCGACCCCCAATGCTGCATCCAATCACTTCTATGATGTCATGTTAAAAAAACAAGGCTGTGCTATGATACTGAGTATTCCATATAAATTGATTTGTGTTGCATAAACATACCACTTCCTTTTCGTCTCTCATAGGGTAAGTTGGGCCCTGAAGGGCGTTCAGGAAAAACAGGGGAGTCAGGACCCCCTGGACCGGCAGGTTTACCAACCTTCTACCTGTGGAAGAACACAGCGGAGGAATGGGCTGCCTTTCAGGTAAGATTGTTACCACAATGTACTCCTTATTTTGTTCAGTATTTACAGTATTTTTCTTCTCCGTAGAGTCAGTCCTCTTTCATAACTTGAGCTTGAAAAAATAAAGTCAAATGCTTACTTTTTTATGGTTTGGACGCTGGCTATTGTTACAGTATAGATCAAATGTTTCTAGACAGACCGTCTGGTCCAGCCCCTTGCATCTACTTCTGAACTTAACAATGAGTTCTGAAGAAACAGACCCTCTAAAGGGGACTTCCCGCAGGCAGCTTATACTCATCAGGGACTACTGTATGTCCTTTCAGTAAGGCATGTTGGCTAAAATGTGGAGCAAAAAAGCTCCTGTCCTAAACCTGACGGCTCTTTCATCTGTACCTCCATAATATTTTACAGTTTAACAATAAAGATAACATCTGAACATATATAAGCCCATAAATATTGGTCATAAACGTAGCTACTTGTAGAAAAGAAAGAGAAAGATCACTTTCTGGATTTATAGTCAGAACAGAAGCATTAGGGAGTTTTCATAATTATAAAAAGTTTTAGAGTTTTTTCACTTAATTAGCATCCACCACTTCGGTCCAGACTGAAATATCTCAACAACTATTGGACGGATTACAAACAATACTTTGGTTTATGACCAAATACCTGCAGAACTAATGACCCTCCCATCAGCCTCATCTGTACTTTGTTTAGTGCTAATCAGCAAATGTTAACATGATAACATGCTAAACTAAGATGTTGAACATGATAAACATTATACCTGCTAAACATTAGCATGTTAGCATTGCCATTGTGAGCATGCGGAAGTTAACATTTAGCTCAAATACAGCTGTGCCTAAATACATCCTCACAACATGGGCTGTAGACTTACATATTTATAGACATATTTACGTAGGTCTTTAATACTTATTTTTGTGAGTTTCAGTGTTAGAAGCACAGCATCCTTTAGAAGCTGACCTTTTTTCTGTGCCCAGTTCTCATTTGATAACGGACAAAGATTCAGCCAGCCTTGTAGTGTATATATAGCGTGTGCTTGTATCTCTTCTGTAAAACAGCAGGATAAAGGCTCAGTGCCAATGGCTCAATTAAAAGTGAACCCCTCAAGTAAGTCATGTATGTTGCGTCAGCCGTCTTCAAAAAATTACGTTTCCATACAATGAAACTGCACATGAACCACAGGACTTTCCCCCCGGAGACTGCTGTGTGTGTCCCGTGTCACAGTTTTACACTTGGTGGCTCACGCTACTGCAGTCTTGGAAAGGGAGGAGTGAGCGGAGGACACTTGATTTCAATCTGCAACCACATCACTAGATGCCACCAAATCCTATATACTGACCTTTTAAAGCTGTCAGATATTATGATTTAACAAGCAATTAGCATACTACCCATTAGGACTCTTTACTGACCAATAAGTGGGCACTTGAGACCACACATCAGAAGAGAGAAAATCCAACTGTTTCTTGAATTTCATGGGGGGCTAGCATGCTAACAAGATATAACATTAAAAATGTTTATTTTTGGAGTAGTTATAGGATGTATTTTCCCACTATTGAGGGAGGCTAACTGTTTCCCCCTGCATGTGTTTTTTGTGCTGAGCTAAGCTAAACACATCCTGGCCTGATCTCACTACTGAATGCAGAGAGATGATATGCTAAATCCTCATGAGCTATCACATTTCCTAGAGTTCCTTTAAACATGTTTCCAGTTGACGTCCCCAGACAAGATGACCTTTCCTTGCTCTTCTCTCCGTAACCACTTGAGTAATTCACTGTCAGTCATCAATAAGGAAACACTGGACAATTGACTGAGGCTAAGTCATCTTCCCCAGACCCATAAGATCCCCAGACTATCTGTAAAACCTTTGACCCTGCAGTCATGGTGCGTGCAAGCTGATGCTCTGTCCCCATCTGTTTAATCTCTCTGTAGTGGCCACAGCTGTATGTTATAGAATACACTCACCAGCATGTCAGCATGATGGAGAACTGCTGCTTTGCGACGGAAATAAAAGTCTGTTTGTAGTTTGTGAAGGCGATTTGTTACTGCATGTGTGCTTTGAACTTTATGTGGACAACCTGCAGAGGTCATTCACATACTTTCATTCATTCTGAATGAGGGTCAGTGATGAGGCAAAGATAGATTTGTAACCACAGACAGTAAGGAGTTTGGGACAAGATGGTGGAATTCAAGTTATTTGTTCACAGATGAGGATTTGTATCATCCATGTGTTCTTTTTCTGTCATTTTCTGTCCTATTATTTTTATTTCTGGATCTGTAACTTATCTTGTGTGTTTCCATTCTCCCTGTAGCAAACCAGTTTCTACCAGTTACTGCGTGCTGGTTGGCCTGTAAGTATGCTGTGACGAGTAATATCCTTTCTTTGTTGGGGTTTAGTTGTATTGTTAGTTCCTGCTGACCTGAGGATGGTTTGTTCTTTGTGAGCTTGCAGAGTAAAGAAGGCCCTGCAGGACCACCTGGAGAGATGGGCAATCCCGGCATAAAGGTTAGAGAACCATTCAAAACTGTAAATGCAAAAAATGGTGAACCTGAATATATAACATTTTGAATGATCTCTCTACGTTGAGTAATTCTGAATTGGTGAGTGTTTTTATTTGTCTTGATCTTCCTCCACAGGGGCCACCTGGTGATGCTGGGGAGCGAGGACGACCAGGGATGCCAGGAGAGATGGTAAGCACCCAAACCATCACTTCCTGATCCAGAAGTATTTTTATTAGTGTCATTTGTCTCATACGTTTCTGAGATGTTTCAAAACCTCACATTTGCCTGAAATCTCTTGCCAAAATTAGTCTTTGTACATCCAGACAATCTAATTTTGGGGTAACAGGTTGCTGCCTGTGGGCAACAGACGCTGCTAAATGTGATAGGTTGAGAGGCCTGTCAATCAAGGCAGGCCAAACACATACATTCCTTTCAGGGATGCAAATTGTAAGCACAACGATCAAGCAATTAATCGTAATTAAAAAACACACAGCAAAAGTTGTGCATATACAAAACAATGTACCAAATGTGTTTTTTTTTCTTCAATCAAAGCATTATTTCCACAGCAACATATTGAATATTCTCTGACAGCATTGCATAGCCTATGAAACATATAAAGATAAAGGCCTAGATATATGAAACACATTGAATATAATTAATTATCAGATTACATGCGGAGAGCACTCGATTAATTAATTGACGATTAATTGTTAACATCCCTAGTTCCTTTAATGTAAATATCCTCATGACTTTGTGTCTTGAGTTTCATAATATTTTTGGAGTTTGTTTAAATTGAATTTGAATTTAATAATGTTTGCAGTTAATGACAGTCAAAATAAGAATTCACATTTTATGGCAGTACTATGACATCAAATAGAAATACTGTAGATATTGTGGGCATCATTTTATATTAATTTCCCCTTAATAAAATCGGAATAAAAATACTAATAAAATCTGGTGTCATGGGAAACTTTGGGATGTTGATCAAAGTTTAAAATAAATACCTGTGGGATTGAACAATGTTTGTCCATTCAATATGAGAAATAGACCTACTGGTGGATCCAGCAGAGTATAGTGTTGAGTTAAGTGTAATGTAGCTGGTGGAGCAGAGTGAATGTGGCTAAAGGGAGTGGGTGTTTGGAAACCCTTCATGCATGTAACTCCCTATGATGTCACCATTCTCATATTGAGAGAATAAACAATGACATTATTTTTTAGTGCCAAATTAAGAGGTTCCATATTTTTTTTCTAAATTTGATTATACTGAGCTGTAGTTGATCCAGTTTTCTCAATTTATCTTGTGACCTCCCTTCTTGTCATTTAGTTACATAAATTTGGAAACCTTTGACTTCATATGTTTGGTTGAACAGCTTGTAAAGGTAAATTCAACTGCGTTACATTCATCTCAAAAACCATCTTAAAATACATAAATATGTGACCATATGGAAACTGAAAGCCTGTCGCCATATATTGTGTGAGGTCTCAGCTGGGTAATGAGTTGGTACTGAGGACCAAACAGTGTGGTTTGGGATAGTTGGAAACACCCAATCGCCCGTGCAGCAGCCTTTGGTGTGTGCTCTGTTTAGAACAGAGAATATAGATCCACTGTTTGTGTTTGAGTCACTGTGCAGCCTCCATGAATGAAAGCACATTTCTGTTTGTGCAGCAGGTCTTGATGTCATCTCATTGTCTGTCAGCACTGATGTATGCGTGTTGTATACATGTATGCATGTAATCATTTGTTGGGTTATGTGATGCCTGTGTGGTCCAGGCCAAGTGGTCTCCAACCTGAGGCTCTGGACACCACAAGGGGTCACATTATATACCTCAGGGATTACAAAGTGATCAACAGCAAAGAAAATATTTCTCCAATGCAAAATTACTTCTTTTTTTTCAACTAGTCTTTGTTTTTTTTCTTGTAACCTGCTAGATAATAAAGATACTGACATCTTATGAAACTAAAAAACCTAAGGAATCCATCGGTACCAACCATGTCATACTAGCTTGTCACAAAGGAGGCTAAATAACGCTCCAAACTTACAGTAATTTTTGGCGAGGAAAAACTGGTTTGGCCATTTTCAAAGCGGTCCCTTGACCTCTGACCTCAAGATATGTGAAAGAGTATTAAATACTTGACAAATCTCCCTTTAAGTTGCGATTAATTGCGATTAACTATGGACAATCATGCGATTAATCGCAATTAAATATTTTAATCGATTGACAGCCCTGGTGTAAATGTGTGAGTGTGCAGCTGGTTGATCCTGAAAAAGAGGGCATTGCTGTGAGTGAAACAAGCCTGGTTAAATAAAGGTTGAAAATCTCACTTCTCATGCCAGTCAGGCCATGTGTAACACCACATCCATCATCCTCTGCAGCTTAAAATATAACATTATCCACTGCCAGCACAGGTGGTGTAGCCATTTACTGTGAATATGTACATGTTTTCCACCTGTCTTCAGGCAGAGTTATTGCATTCTGCAATCTTCTTGACAGTGTGTTGTTACTCAGGTGATGCTTCGTCTGTGTGATGAATGGCTCCACTGAGCGGTTGGGTGGGTCGGAGTGAAAACCTATAATTTATAACGTAGCTTTCCCAGTGTGATGCTCACAGAGTATTGTGATGTCACTAGCTGTATTTCTACATTGAAGAGTTTTACTTTGTCAGTTTTCGTGTAAAGATGTCATCACTATTCACTAACCGTCTGATAAGAAGCAGTCAGTATCAACAGTGGTAATAATTTCTGTTGTCTGATAGGGCGAGTGGGGTCCCAGGGGCCCTCCAGGACAAGCCGGGGCCCCAGGGCGAGACGGGGAAAATGCAGAGGATGGTGAGCCCGGGTCAACTGGTGCTCCTGGATCACAGGTGGGCACATTCTGTACAGTAAACAGTTAAACGGTGTGTGTTATAGCAGGTAAATTATGTGTGTTTCATTGTTGAAATTTTTCCATCTTGTCTCCGATTGACATCAGGGCCCGTGGGGTCACAGGGGAGAACGAGGGTCCGAAGGGGAAAAAGGTGATGAGGTGAGGAATAAAACAGCACAGCTGCTTTTGTAAGAGCAACCACTCAGTTCCACTTCAATTTTAGATTTACTGTTTGTGAATTTGGAGCCAGAAATTGCATAGAAAAAGATGGTTTTGCTGGCGACGCGTTTCTAGCGACGCACCTCGGTGTGATCAGCCCGATCAGCTCTACATTTGATAATGCCCTTGTGGCATAAGAACTTTTCTCTTAGCTTATGTGGAATTGATTGACACTCATGTTTGCAGGATAAAACAAAATAGAAATGACTTTTGCACTGTAGATAATGTTTTCTTCTCCACCTCTCCAGGGTGTCATTGGCTTCAAGGGTCCAAGGGGAGAAAGTGGCGAACCTGGTGAGAAGGTACTCGTTGGTGCAATTTAATTATCATCCATCCTGAATATTTAAAATCAAATTAGAATTTGTCCTAACAAAAAGTATTTTCTTACATGACTGGATTGTTTGAAAACAGACAGACCATACTGCCTGCAGCTCTTATGACATCTCTTTTTGAACAGTACGATATAGCGTAATGATCTTGGACTGTGTTTTTTCTTTGTTTAGGGCTCTACTGGTTTACCGGGCCCACCTGGTCCTGTCGGACCACCAGTGAGTGTCCTCCCTGTTTATTCTTTTTAATAAATGCAACAAACCAGGAATTTCTGCAGGGATTTTACATTATATTCATAACCCTTGGGAAGAAAGTAGGCGGTTCATAAACCAGAAGCATTTCTCCTTTATCTGTGACATTAAGCTGCTTATACATTCTGAACATTTCATGTACAATCTGCTGGACAAGATGCCAGCACATTACAGGATCAATTTAAAACAATAAGAATGAATGACGCTGTCCTTGTGTAATACATTTCTTACACATCCAACTGGTGTAAAATAAGAGGAACAAAACAAACAATCAGCTTTTGTGAAAGAAATACATGCGCTTCTGAATCCTTTTTAATCCCTAATCCAGTCCCTCTTTGAACTTCCAGGCAGCGAGGCACTGACTCACAGTTTTTCTTGGCTCTATTCTCGGGTTTACTTTGATTCGACTTGGCATGAAATCAGAAACTGGGCCTCATAGAATTAACACAGGCACTCTGTAATCTGCTTGATTAATCCTGGCTTTAAATACAGCGTTTTCTATGTATTTTAATGACATATTGTTGTTAACTTGACATTTAATACTTGAATCTTCTCTGCAGGGGCCTCAAGGGAACCGAGGTGGCTACGGGCCAGAGGGGGCTCGTGGGCCTGATGTGAGTGATGTACCGTCCAACTTTTGCTGCTCGAGAACTGTTGTAAATTATAAGTGAATGTTGTTATCATGCCTTTCACACTGGTTCACCACTGCTTCACTATATGGTCATGTGGTGACATTTAAAGGATTAGTTCAACAAACATTAAAATTCAGTCATGAAATAATATTCCCACAGCAACTGAAACAAGTTACGTTTGTACCCAACAATAGATTAGCTCCTGTATTTTTAAGTTGCCTCCATTGCAAACTGTTGAGCTTGGCTTCCTTTTGTGGTTTAGCTCAAAAAAAGACATACTGTACGATGATTAGCATTTTTTCTTCAAACAGATTGTTTGGAAGTCCATTTTAAAGAAAAAGTATTGGAGAAAACAAAGGAAATATTAGACTTTTGAATCCAAAGTGTCACATTTGGACGTAGAAGTGCTGGATTGTGCAGCATGAGTAATTCTGGATAATTTGGTAGACATCCATCTTTTTTCTAAACTGTTTTACAGCATGTTTTGGACAAGTGGAGGCATCTTGTGAATTGTGTGTTTTTACAGCTATACCAGTTGTCTCAATGATGTGAATGAAGGTTCAAAATTACCTCTTGTATGCAGACTGTGTTTGGCTTTAATATAAACTTCAATATAGGCTAAATTACAGGTGAGTGATTAATGCCCGATTATTATTATTTTGGGTGAATTATCCCCTTTTATAGTTATATTCACTGTGAGAAATTCTGAACTGATGGACAATGTGTAGGACGTCACTCATGCTGTTATGAACTTGTTGTCACCAGGGGGAGAGTGGACTGGATGGCCCTCCAGGTCTGCCGGGGCCGACGGTGAGCAGACAGACAGATTAGGTGACGCAAGATTTGTCTGTTGGTGCCAGTTATGAATGTATGTATGATACCTGTTTGCGTGTGTGTCACAGGGCGCAGCAGGAATTACAGGACGAGTTGGCGCTCAAGGAGTTAATGGCTCAAGGGTAAGATAACACCATAACAATTCAGTAATATGCAAGTTAAAGGTGGTTTCCCCAAGGCATTCAACTAATGATTATTTACATTTTTACAGTTAATTGATTATTTGTTAGACCGTTAAATGCTTCTGGCGATTGCATTCACACTTCAAAAATCATAAAAGTGGTGTTCATTTGTGTGTTCAATTATCTTGGTGAACAAAACGTTTAAGTATCATAAACGTGTGTTTGCCACAGAGCTTATTTTCTGCAATAATCCAAAACCCAATGGAAAAATCCCATTGGCTTTTTGTCGAGGGAACCAGGGCGATGCTAACTTCCTGGTAGAAAAATACATCATCCCTGGAGCACTCTATGCCGGGAATGGTGGTGAAGACAACAACTCCCATGATCCCACGCTATTTCACGAAACTCCGTCTTTTGTTATTGTTTTCATTGAGAGACCCCTAGCGGCAGGAAATTACATATAGTGCTTTTAATAGATTATCAAAATTGTTGCAGATTGAGTAGAAAATATGATGTGTAAAATTAAAAATGAAGCAAATATAATTTCATTTATTTATACTTAATGTCTGGAGTGTCCAAACTTAGTTTGCAGGTTACTTTCTTTGTATATAAATGTTTTGTTGTTTCTTTCAGGGGGACATGGGACCTGCTGGAAATGTTGGACCCACAGGCCCACAGGTATACATTTAGTTTGGTTATATATACAGTATATGCTACAGTTATTCAGCTTACTGGACATGTTTAGAGACTGTGTTTGAGACCTTCCTTTTCTTTTGACTAGGGGCCTCCAGGTTTAGAGGGACAGATGGGACCTCCAGGACTCAGAGGACTCCAAGTGAGTACAGTTGAAGGGAAGACCGTTAATGGGGACTTTTGCTTCATTCACTTTGCAGCCAGTAAAGGGCAGGAGGTTAAAGTCAATGTGATCCTCTTAACAGGGACATCCAGGACTGATCGGTGCTGCTGGACCTAAAGGAGATCCTGTAAGTTTTGTTCCTTTTTTTCTTGATTTGTTTTCTAATCCAAACCTCACAGAAGTGCACAGGAGATTTAATTATTGAACTTGAGTAGAGCTGCACATAGTACAAGTCATACAAGGATCTCCAGTGTGATGTAGAAGTGTTTTATTCATATGGTGGCTTGTCTTTATACTAAGAGTTTTCCTAAAAATAGATTTGAAAAGAATCCTAATACATCGCCTTGCTTACATTATTGCAATATGTTGAATTGTTACCCCTGTATCATGATACGTTTCATATCGCCAGATTCTTGCCAATACACCCTCTTGTGATGTGTCCTGGTTTACCATTTCTAGCAAGTAGTGGAATAAAAATCAGTGTATCGTGCATGCATGACTGAGAGAAAAATGTGGTACTAATGCTCAATGAATCCTCATGTCGGGCCAGAAACACACAAAACATGCATTTCATGCCAGCAACTGTCAGTTTAGCAAAGATTTATTCTGACAGCAAAATGAAATGTTAAGAACAATGGACAGATTTTTGACAGGAAAAAAAAGAAAAACAGGCGATGCTCATCAAGAAAACATGAAATCTGTCTCGCTCTCAAGCTCAAGTGTCATTGTAGTGGGAGAGCCTTGTCACCGCTCAAGTGCAGTCCATCATGAATATGTTATTTCAGTTACATAATACTCACTGTGCCTGATTTTGTCACTAAAGTTTTAAAGGTTGATAAAAGTTAAGGAGGGGGAGATGGCAGAAAAAGTTTGAGATCCACTGGTTGTATCTGTTGCATATTATACAGATAAGGTTAATGTGCAAGTCCAAACTAATGTATCAACAGCTGATAGTTTACGTCTGACCGTCTAAGAAGAGAAAATACACTATTTTATCGCTATTTTTACTTATGTTGTTTCTTTTCTTTTTGTTCATATCAGGGGCCTGTGGGGCCCATGGGTGCCCGGGGGGATCCCGGCTTTGAGGGGCCCATGGTGAGTTGCACTTGAACATACAGCAGGGATTCTCAAAGTGGGGTGCGGGGACCCCCAGGGGTCTGTGGCACTCTGTCAGGGGGTCTGCAAAATAGTTTGTTATAAATAATAAAATTGTATTACAGATGGGGACAATTTGCACCAATAAAACAAGCATATTGTGTCCATTACTCCCACCCACGTTAGCGTTGGGCCTATAAAAACTCTGATATGATTGTTAAACACAGCAGTGAGTTCATTATTTTACAGTTGAAGCACTTTAGACTGGTAAGTTTAAACATCTGGATTTATTAGCAACTATGCCAGTCTTGATACTGTTCATTTTCTGATCAAATATTTCAAAAAGTGTGAATGCTGTCATAGTATATAAGTGGTATTAACATGATTGAAATTGAAATGTGTTTCTGTTTATGGCTATGAAACAGGTCTGAAGTATTTAGGTTGAAAAGTTTTAGAATATAAATAGTTCCAATGGCATCTAAGAGTACAAATAGTAGTAAGCATAATCTGTGTTACGATTAAGAGGCGATCTTTTTGCCCTGTAAGGGGTCTTTGGGTCCAAAAAGTTTGAGAACCCCCGCACTACAGTACTGTGGTACACACATTGTATGAACATACTAGATGTACTGCAGATAAGAGTGTTACAAGCCAAGGTTGGAAATTAACTTTTTTGTCCACCTGCCACTGTGGCTGCTGGTGGATTACAAAATCTAGCAGCCACTCAATAGATTACCATTGTTTTGTCGGCTGGTGAGGGAAGCAAATCTAGCAGCCACTTGCATATTTTACTAGTATTTGGCTGGTGGCTGGTGCTAATTTCCAACCCTGTAAGCAGTTGTGAATGCACTGCACTCTGTTGGTAGACAGCATACTGCAGCCTTACAGTGCCATCTACTGGTTGTAGTGGATCAGTGGATCAGAACATGACACTCAGAGCCACTGTGTTTCTTATTTACCCTGATGGAAGACAAATGTCTGACAATAAAGTCAAATCAAATTCTCTGCTGTGCTGCAGTGTAACTGCAAACTTCAATCTGTACTAACCATTTCATCTTGTATTTATCTTTTTGATTAAAATATGTGATCATTTCACTTGTCTGCACTTTGAATTAGGGCTGTACCAGATGTCTTTTTTTTTTTACATTTGAAGCTTTATTTATATTTTTAAATGAAGTTTCGAATCTCTGTCGTCATATTTTATGGTGTCATCAACATAAAAAATCCTCAATTTGAATAAAGTGATTAAATTAGTAAGTCTTTTTAATTAAATCAACTTTCAGAATCCCTTTGTGTGCGGCAAGCGGAAGAGCAAACAGTTTGTTGACCTTAGTGAAAATGTTGTTTTTGAAAGGCTAAACGGCAACAAATATGGATCGAAGCAGAATATTTTGTTAGATTAAAAAGTGTTGTTGTTGTGAATCTTTATCTGCAACTGTGCAGAAATACCTGCCGTGTTTATACAGAATGAACAGACAAGCAAAAAAAGAAAGAAAGCTGCGCAGCATTTTAATGTTGATTTAGAATTCAAACTTCAGTGTTGTGAATGAAGCTTCAAACTATTTGGCCCTGATTTGAATAATTAGCTCCTAAATTATATTACATGTTGGTTCTTAAAAACTTAATCCATCGTCATCCTTTTTGTGATTATTTACAGGGTGCTGCAGGCGGACAGGGTCCTATGGGTTTCTCCGGAGTAACGGTAGGTTCTCATTATAGAATTAAAAACATATTTACTGCAAAACATTGTTGGCTTTGACCATTTTCTTCTTCACTTCCCAGGGAAACAGGGGACCAGATGGGGACAAGGGGGATCCAGGACCTAAAGGCGACAAAGTAGGAGCCGGCTACTTCCTGTTCAATAACACTGAAAAATTAGAATAATACAATGTTATAGAGTTTCTGAGGAATAGTTCAACAGTTTGGAAAATATGCTTATTTGCTTTGTTCTCGAGAGTTAGATGAAAAGATTGATAACTCTCGACGGGAAATACTACTAAGCTACAGCCAGCGGCCGGTTGGCTTAGTTCACTGGCTCTGGCTCTGTCCGAAGCTAACAAATTCCACCCACCGGCACCTCTAAAGCGAACTAGTTGACATGTTTTTTGTTTGTTTGTTTGTTTAATCTGTACAAAAAACAAAGAGTTATAGACACAGTGGGCCTCATGCAAGAATGTTTTCGGATTCTTACTCGGAAACCTCTCCAGCTTTTCGGCTGGACCTGAGAGGGCCAGCCCTACAAACGAAAAAGTCTGTCTCTGAGTGATGAAGTTACACGATTGATCGGCCGAGTGTTGGAGCTTCCTCATCGGCTGGTGCTTTTTCAAAATGAAAAAGCGGGAACAGTCCTTTGTTTACCTTTTCAGGGAGGCGTGTCAGCGGTTCCACTCACCAGCACGAGTGCTCCTCTATCTATTGGCGCATTTCCACTTCCATTTTGGAGGGCGTCTCAATGCTTTCCATTCATTTCCTATGGAAAGCAGGCGAAGCAGTTGCCCAGTACACAGTGGGAATGTTGCAGCGAGTTGGAGTGGGTCTGTATTTGCATAAAGTTGAAGAATCTCAACTTTATGCAAATGAGCCCATCCAGCGCGACACGCCCGGGTAATGAAACTTGGACCAATCTGTAAAACTAGTCAATCTAATTCTAAAATGAAACATTTTTGCCCGGTGGAATAAGGCAGACTATCTGTACAAGTGTGACAGGTCTGGACCACTCGTATGAGGCAATATGGTTTTATTGGGGTAATGTACAGGACTATTTCTTGACAGGGCAAAGTCCCTTCCTGGAGTCTCTGCTGGTTGCCTAGCAACCTCACGGTGACAACGATATTCCCAAATAAGCATATTTTCCAAAATGCAAAACTATTCATTTAACGTCTCATGTGCTGTATGATTCAGAAAGGTCTCTGTGCCTTTTCATAGTGAGAACATGTTCCTTTATGATTTCATCTCAGGGTTTTCAGGGGGCTGCAGGTATTAGGGGTCCTCAGGGAGAGAGGGGCCCCACCGGCTTCCAAGGTTTCACAGGCAGCAAGGGCCAGCCTGGCCCCGGAGGCACTGAGGTACAGTGGAGAGCACTGTTTACACTGCTGTAACACTGATCTACATTAGTAGCTGTGTAGAATGGATGTTTTCTGACAAAGATAAAAAACTATTTATAAGGTCAAGAATGAACTTCGACTCTAATTAACAGTTAACTGCAAGAAGGTTAAGCTAAAAAGAATAAATATAATAAAAAGAATGCACATTTGTTTCAAGAAAATATGATTCGTCCTGAATTAAGTCACAA